>WSYH01018351.1:0-11056 GCA_036426205.1 Ascaphus truei
CACACACACACACACACACACACACACACACACACACACACACACATACACACACGCGCACACAGTGCATTAGTTACAGTACCTGGGACTTCAGTATCAGAGGATTCGCTGGCTGAATTCTCAATCGGATCTCTGGGCTCAGACGATCTTTGCAAATGGAAACTGGAAGCCATGTCGTGGGGAGGCGGGGGTCTTAAACTTTCAGGCAATCTTTCCAAATTCATACCTCCTTTAAAAGAATCCATGACAAACAGAACACTGCTCATGAAACGGGTATTCCACAAAATCCTACACAACCCAAATCAAATCCAGTTTCTTCCCTTCAAAGGGTGGTGGCCCATAAAATGTCGTTAAAAGGTCCCTTTTTAAAAAATAATCTTCTTCCTTTTAGGCAGTACAAGGGCAGCAGTTTTCCAACCAGAAATGCATTAGAGGGATTGTAGTCACCTATGCAGAAATGTGAGTTGCTAGTCGGGTAGTTTTTAGCTAAAGAGATTAAAGAGACTTGCCCTAGTTGAAATGCCTGTAGTTAGGCGAAACCCCTCCCACCTAAGGTTAAAACCTCCCCGTCTTGCTAATAAATTACTATGTGCAACTCTCAGCCCAGCCTATAGTCTAGCAAAGGACCTGCCTGCAAACTCCCCACAGATGCATGTAACTGGTCTCTGAGGCACCCTAGTCTACTGGCATCTCATTTATTCAAGAACAACTATCTCTTGCTGAACTTCCCACAATGTTCTTGGTTAAATTGTTATATATATATATATATATATATTTATTTATTTTATATATAAGGAAAATGTAAATGTATTGCTATTTTCTGGCACGGCTACATTACAACGCTGTATTCTGCACAGAAAATATTTGGCATTTGCTTTGATCACGTTTAATACCCTATGTAAGGGTGTCCCTTGAACTTTGCAACTAAGGTGATTTATTTCTTCTTATATTCCTCCAAGACCATCTGAACAGAACACTTTGTCTTACTCCAAATATTGATAGACTCACACAAAACACTTAAGTAAATATATACCTTCATACCATTCAACAATTCATTGCAGCTGTGAATAGGTTTAGCTGCTTTTGTAACCCAATGATCTCTGCACTCAGAATGGAAGCTTTTGAAAAACATAGAGATATATATTCTTTTACATTTGTGATTACACATATCGTGGCATTTTTTATAGGTAGAAAAACACAGATAAAAATATATTTTTAAACAGTTTCTGAACATTTCTAAATATTATAAAGAAATATGGTATTATCTTAGAAACTCACATCTAAGATAATACGCATATTTCTTTATAATATGTAGAAATGTTCAGAAACGTATTGTGTTCATATTTTTTATACGAAGGTACAGTACGTGAAAATGTATGTTATTAGAAAGCAATTGTTATCATTACTTATATTTTTAGGTGAACAGAAGTATGTGGTTTGATAAAGCTAAGATATTGGTAAACAGTAAAAAAAAAGTATCTGTTTTATATAATACTTAATGAAATGTTAAAATACACTCGGCAATTGAAACAAACAATTATATGTCATTATTACTACATTCAGGTGCTAGAGCAAAGCGATATAAACTTATATTCAAGAGGGCTCGGTGAGTTCATATTAGGAGGACACATGTAAAATAAATAATTACAAATATTAGCTTATATTTAAAAGTGTCAGTTACATTTTTACAGAATTACATTTTTACACAATGAGATATTATTAATATGGTGAATAGGAACTCACTGGAAATCTAGAGATCTCTCTTTTAGGAGCTGTTTGGATGGAGGTATTTTGCTGATGTGTTACTATGCTGGAGTTGCTCTTCATTCAGGGTGTGGTGTTAGTTTAGTGAGAATAATAATTAGTTATACATTCAGTAAACAAAATGATCACCCTGACCTTTATCCTCAGGGAGCTTTTCATGAGTCGATCTGTTAAAAGGGACACCCAGGTGAATAATACACCAATTCTGCTAGTGTTTTGGATGGGGTAACTTATTGGTTTTATGTCATGCACCAGCAATATAGATGTTTTACTATCTCATACAACAACGATAATCTAAAAAATAAATGCATATTGTTTTTTTTCCCCTTAAAAAAATATATGATAGAATGATGCATGGTCTTGAACCTACTGGCGAGCGACCCCCAAACTACGAGTCATATGTGTCAAAAGGGGTTCAACACCTTAGCACAATGTGTATCAAGGGAAAAATAATGCCATTGGAATCAATAGGATGTTCTTCTTTGATACATCTCGAGAAATATCCCCCCCCCCCCCGATTTGCACCACTTTTGACTTGACACTGATGTCCCTATATGTTTTGTAAAACTAAAATGCTGAACTGGCAGAACTGGCGCTTCTTCTGCATATGGAATGCGTATGTCCAATATACAGAACACAAAGGATATCATTCGAGAAATATTTGTAAAAAGTTGAATATTGTTTTTAATATGTATTATATGTGGGAAAATATCAATTTTCTGCATACCCCCACTGTATAAGCTGTACGTTTGAAAAGAAAAACCTTCGGCATATTTTTACTTGACATTTCTTAAAAAAAAAAAAAAATTGTATATGCACAAAAAAGCAATGACCGTCTATTTGTTCAACATTTAGTGGTCACAATGTGAAAGCACAATCAATCAATTGCAGAATATCTCAAGTTTCCTTAAATTGTAACGTGCAATTAAATAGGACGACAGGAGTCGCTAGAAGTATATTTTTTCATAGATAAATGCGAGGTGACACTGGCATATCCATAGTGTATTTAATTACAGGTATTACACTGAAGATTGAAAACAACTTTGTTGAGGTTTTTCATTTAACATCTACCTGTCACAGGGCAGAAAACATCCACGATGCTGTGAAGCCTGTTGCTATTATCACATTGTGTAAGACAACACGCAGCAGATAGGCTTATTCAATGGCAAAATGAACAAACAGGTATATGAATGAGGTCCTGCAGCCTGTGGACCATGCTTGATAAGAACAGGCGATAAGATATGTGTGTTTGCTCAGACACTGTCTGCTTTTCCATTCTCTGTAGACCTTGGAAGAAAAGTTTTGTTCCCCCCTTTTCTTTACATAGTCAAAATAAAACTCACATTATGCCCTTTAGATCTTTTACCATCTGCTTTGAATGAACAACTAATACTTGCTTAGATTCATTATTTGCTAGAGGCACATTATAAGTTAACTCACTCAGTGCTGGAGGACCTGTTTAGCTAGGGCTCTTGCAAAGATCCTTGCAGTGTGTTCCACCCAAAAACTGTCCTGATTAGCTAACTTAAGGTAATCTTAGTAAATACCTTGGTGTCTGGTAAGACCAGCTCCCTGGAGCTATATGAAATTTGTGAAACGTGGATGTAGTCCCAATTCAATTAGGCAAATCCCCTTAATGCTATGGGGAAAATCAGATATAGTGCAAATATAGATGGAATAAATCCCCGCGTATTTAAATCGCATCTGATAACACGGCAGGTGTACCATAGGTGAGAAAAAAACCCCAGATCAGATTTAGTTAACTGAGTGATCATCTCAAAATGGATGCAAATTGTATAAAGTAAGAAACAGAAAATTCCCTGTCGGTTTTAAATGAAGTCGCGATACGTGTAAAGGGGTGTTTGGAATATATATGCGATGCCCACACCTGTGCTACTAGGTTCCCCTGTAGTGGAACACAATCTAATTCTCTTTCGTCAACAGTGTGTGTGCAACCATATGAATCTGTTGACTATATTTAATTAGAATATGGGAGCCCATCTGTATAGATAACATCTGTGGGACTGAACTCCTCAGTCCTTAACAAGTCAGCTTGGTCTCATCTGAGCTAAACCTGAACACAATATAATATGGAATAAGCCACATGCTCACTAGAGGGAGGAAAAGAGCTCTAGATTTGATGTATCCTTTCTTCATACAATCGTGACATTATTCCCTGTTTTTTTTCCCTGAGAACTACTAGCCTAACTAATTCTTCATGTCCGTATTTTCCTTCTATAAATCTAGTAAACATGAAGAAAATAACCTTTTAATTGTTAAACTTAAAAGTCCATGATATATATATAAATAAATATATGGGGTTTCTTCCCCCCACTTTTTTTTCAGTCGCTTCATAAACTTTCTTTTGGAAAAGTCAAACCAAGCGCTTTTTTTTCTTCTCTTTCTTTAGGTCGTTGTGTGAGAGGATATAAATATTATGTTTTAGTATGGGGATGGAAAAAAAAAAAGAAAAAATATAGTACTGAAAAATAGAATGAAAAATATAAAACATGGCTTGGGTTTCGTTTAAAAACGCCTAGAATTCCAAACCCCAAGATGTATAGGAGATTAAAGACATGCAATATATGGCATTGCAGTTGTAAAAAAATAAAATAGTATTAATACATGTGAGATTATTACTATATTTATGAGCCTGTGTTTTAATAATGCATGTTTTCCTAAGCAGCTTTAATTAAACAAGCAGTTGAAAGTGATGTTTGAACACATAGCAATTAAAAATGTTCATTTTAGTTTTTGGTTTATTCCAACTATAGCTACTAAAATGGTACATGCACGAATAGATCCGTTTCCGTTAAACATGTACTTGATGTTACAAGGCGTACAACACTTTCTTGTTGCGTTTGCTAATGCTGTGCTATCTTTACTGTTGATGTTTCAGATTACACAATGTGTAACATTTATTACCGTTTTCTGTAGTACAACAACCCATAAGAAGTCATATAAACTAGTTTAGAAATGTTCCCTCATTAGGAAATCAATGGGCTAACCTCCAAGCACCTTCTTCTTAATTAGTTTCATCTTTTAAATCTGTGGTCTGCATTACATTCATATTGAATAATACACTAAAGAGTTGAATCAACCTATTTTCTAAAATAAAAAGCAATATGTATTTGAACCCTGAGGAAGTTTTTAAGTTAATTACGTTAAAATAAAGGGCTAGCTTCTTGCAACCGTTTCTTAACGAATCTGTATATTTTTTGTTAGTCTCAGTCTACAATATTATAAAAAGAGTCTTAAAAAAAAAATCTAAATGAGTTTTCTTCATAGCGGATTTTTTTGGGGGATCAATTTGGTTCTAAAAATATTGCTTTACAACGAATTATGACAGATAATAGCACATTTTAATATTTTTGCCAAATGAATAATTATTTGTATAAATAATAAAACACGCGATCAATAGGAAACTCTGTATGTTATTGGAAAACTAACCGTACAACCCTACTAATTTTATTATTTGAAAAATGCAGTAATTACTTAAAAATACAAATGTTCTTATAATTTACATCTTTCAGTAAAACTAAGTAAATTTATTTAATTTTAGCAGCACTTTTTCGTTTACACAAAATGTGGAAGAAAAATGTCACGTCTCAAATTTTATGAACAGCTAAATAAACCTCTTTATTACCCCTCCACCCCTATTTAAATAGATATAACCATCTAAATATGTTGAATTTGATACATTCAAGGACAATCTGTTTTGGTGCAATAAGTTAACCAGCTTCGCTCATCTTCTACTGTAACATTCAAAGTATAAAATTAAAGGCACGACTCATCCAAATGGTATTAATAACCCAACAAGAGGCAATCGCCCTGTTTTTCATTACATTGTGGCCATAGATATTGTTTGCAGAAGGAATGCACATTGTTGTTAATAATTATTGTTGGATCTGTACATCGTTGTCTACTGTTGGGAATCCCTTAGATACTCCAAAATAATGTTCCTTTAACATTTCCCTTATTTAACTACAGCATGGACGTTTATCTGCACCACTGAATACTGGATATTTTGTACATTTTAACCATTAACCAATACATGATCCTACAGAAAAACATACCGTAATTGTTGCAGAACACGCGTTACAAACTAGTTATATATATATATATATATATATATATATATATATATATATATATATCTCAGTGGGAAACGTGTACCCAGTAACACAGTCTGCCTATAGAGACTGTTACTGGACCCATCTTCGTACACATATATTTCACTATCCCCCCACTGTATGTGAACCATGGTGTAAAGTATAATACAACACAGGGAATTACTAGATATGCTGTACAATAGTTACAGTGTATTTTAGCTATTCACCGCTACTCCCACCCACACCCACCCACGCAGACACACACACACACACACACACACACACATATAACTGCGAAATAAATACACACATATATATTAAATTAATTATCTGCTACAAACATGAACTTCAGTTCTGCTGTAGAGAAGTGCCCGTTCGGGTTAGCTGCTATCCTTACAGTCTACTACTAACATATCAATACGGCGCCTGTAACTGTGGATCTAATCCCACAACCTAAGACTATTAAATACAACTGGCCAATTGATCTAATGCAGTGCATACACCATATGAATGCTTTCTAATAAATTATCAAGGTCAGTAAAAAAAAATGTGTGGGTCTTGATCTCATCCATGAGACTCACATGGAATTAAACATATATAAGATAGCTTGCATGAGCTCCAAACCATGCTGGTCCCCATGTCAGATATAAGAGATACAGTAAAACACAGGCAATTATTTGGTTGGTTGGTCTCTATATCACTACTTAGACATCCCATTCTATAGTCACACTTGCTTAAGTAGAAGCTCTAAAAAGGTGAGCCATATGTTCTTACTGCAATGTACAAAACAACAATCAAATTTCACACACATATATATATATATATATATATATTATATATATATTTACTATATATATGATATATATATTTATGTGCATACAGTGTTTTGCATATATAGATATATAATATATAATATATATATATAATATATATATTATCTATATATATATGTCACATAAGAGCATACAGTTGTATTTGCATATTATATATAATATATATATAATTATAATAAACACACTGAATTCACGTTGACCCATATGTAAAGTATCAAAAATTGGCAAATGTTGCATTTACAAAGTATGCTACATTTATTTCTTGATGTAAATGTGTGGTCCTTCTATACCTCCGAGACACAAATGTATGTGCATGTGCATTTAGTACATACAAAAAAAGAAATACATCTATATGTAGATGTATATTTGTGTATATACACGTCTGTGTTGTAACTAAGCGAGGTCAGATGTTTTGGTTAGCAAAACACCTACAGGAGAGCTAGTCATTGTGTTGCTATTTGAGTTAGAGAAAATCCTATGCTTGGACTCCATGCACTGGGTGTGTGATGTCATCAGACACTGCAAAATCTGTATTGCTGCCAGTTATACACAAGATATGAAAGTTATATAATAATGACATTCCCATGACCTACCAAACCCATAAAATAACCGATTGATGACACGACCAATCCCTAATAACTAAAATGAAATTGACATTTTGGGCCCCGAGCGATCGTATCGACTAACATGTTTCATAGTCTGTGTGCCTAGCCAAATACCCAGTGGCACTGCAGCAAAGAGAGAAAGCTGCATAAAGCACATGTATAATGCTTGTGAGAATGATTTCATAAGTCAGGCCAGCTCCACTCGAATCCTGAACGACCCCACACTAAAGGCATTAGAGAGAGAGAGGATAGAGATGAGAGAGATAGGGAAGAGCATATAGAGAAGGATATATAGTATAGAGTATATATTATCATCATATAATAGATAGGACACACAACACACACACACACACACACCCCACACACACAGTTGCAGCTTATGTTTCCTATAGAAGAAAAAAAAAAAATGGTAAAAGGGATTTTTATTGAAGTTATTCTTCAGATTTTTTATTCAAGTTTATTGATTTTCGTTCAACACCTGGTTGATATTAAAGAACTGTGCCTTAGTCTAACAGCTTTACTTATTTGCGATCGAGCTGGGTGGGGGGAGGCGAGGGGAAGGAGGGGATTATACATATGTACACGTGCGCAGTGAGATAGAGAGATATCGAGTAGAGATAGAGAGGAGAGAAGAGATAGATAGAGAGAGAGAGACACACACCACACACACACACACACACACACACACACACACACACACACACACACCACCACTACACACACACACCACACAACACACACACACACACACACAGCACAACACACACACACACACCACACACACCACACACACAAACACAACACACACACAACAAACACACACCCACACACACAAATATTGTAAGGCGCTATGGTATTGATTTGCTATATAGACAGATATATTAATATATATATATATATATATATATATATAATATCTATATGAAATAGATATATAGAGCAAACGTGTAAATATTACTGTATGTATATATATATAATATATAATATATATATATATATGTTTGCTAACCTTGGGATCTAGAGCAAAACTGGAGGACAGCTTTCATATATATCAACTCTAAATATAAAAACGGCCTCTAAGTATTACATAAAATCCTATTCATTCCAGTGTAGCTATACGTAAAATAAAATACGTGAATATGTAGAGAACAGATAGAATATGTTTTCAAGTCTGATAATTCATGCAAAATAGTAATTAAATTTCAGTTTTTATTATTTAGCAGTCCTGTTCTTAAAGTCTCCTAAAAGCCCTATAAATTTTCGTTTAGAGTGTTGTGTGTAAACAGTCGAAGATTTATTACACAAAATATATATATTTATATTTTAAGTATTATCATAATGTATAACTCTAAACAGTCTAATTAAAAGAGTCACATCTACAAATGGTATTTTATTACCCTGGTATTACTCAAGAATAAAGTAACATTGTAAGTGAATGTGCACGATGCAATTATCCTTACCACTTCACAGAATCAACTTCCACCTAATATAATTTTTTCTTATAGAATAATTATATATTTTTGTTGTTGTCGAAAAGCAAATATTTCAACACTGATCTACTCGACTCTTTCTCCAATTCTAGTTAGGCCATGCGATCCTTTTATTTAAAAGGAAGGGCCAACACATTTAGATTAATGAATATCGTTTTTACAAGAGAAAAAATCCGCAGCTGGGTTGGACCCCACTGAAACCCACAAACTCTACCCTCTTACTTTTACAATTTAATTTAATAATCGAACAGAAAAGGTGTATGAAAAAAAAAGAACCACCCCAAAACACTTCATTAATTCGTTTTGCAAAGGGACAACCCCCACCCCCCAAAAAAAAAAACCAAGCCACCTTGTATGAAAGTTTAATTTGCATTCTGTATTGATGAATAAGTGTACAGGACATTCGGTGCCAAGAGCAGGACTTATCCTTTCTTGGATGCAACAGAAAAGATGTCCAAGTAATTATGATAAAAGTATTTTATATGCACTAATGTGCTTGCAATTATAAGAGAGGAGTTAAAAAAGCCCTCTATCAGAACAAGTAATATATATAAACAAATACATACAGAAGTTAAACTTCTGTTGAGTGGAATCCTTCCAAATTATTCACATGATGGTGAGATTTTCTGTACCTTAAAAGTCCCCCACAGTTGAATAATTATAATAGACAACCTGTATCTTTATTAACTACTGTAATTCACCTAAAAACTGGAGGATTTTTTGCCAGTAAAATGTTCCTTAAGGCCCAGTAAATATGCTGTGATTAATCAATCGCTTTTTAAAAGCAGTTTGGGCCCATGCTAAATGGAGGGTCCTCTGGTGTTTGTGAAATCCTGGAGCCGTTCAAGCTTATAGGACAGCGTATTCTTAGGGGAGGTGTATTACCGGAAAAGACGGGTGAGGGAACACTTTAAAAATCAGCAATCTACAGACATGAACAGAGGAAACAATCAGAGATATCATAAAGAAGAAGTGGCACATTACACTGCTGGATTTAAAAATCCCTCCCAACAACTGCTGACCTATTTTAAGTAACGGAATATATAGGTAAATCATGATATAAAAAATCAATATATAATGAATTATTATATATTTAGACTTGATATATATATATATATTATCTATAATATATAGATATCTATAAATATATCATATATATATAAATAAACATTTTTCATTTATATAATACTGTTTACACGTATTGGCATCACTTTCCTAAATTGACAAAGAATATTATTTTGCTAGTGCTGTAGACATTTTTTTGTGTGCAAGTTGGGTACCTTTTATTGGCCCAAAGTGCTAAATTCTTTATAGATGTTTACAACACTACGGGGTTATGGACTACAGTCTCCTGGCTGCAAAGCAACAGGAAAACCAGCACAGAAACAACAACCAAGGTATCAAAGAAAAGCAACCCCACTGAAAGCAAGTTTCTCATTTGATAAAATTACTGCAATATGCGTGGTCCCAGTTTTCCAGCTGGTAGCCTGGGAGAGTTTAGTTGATAACCCTCAAAGTAGATAACCCAACCAGTAGTGCAGTGCGCTCCACATACACAGTACATAGCTTACTAAGTGGACCAGTGCATTGCCTTTGCTGCTTGAGTTATGGAAGCTCTCTTTAAAAGTCAGACGCAGACTAATCTTCCCCTAACTGTTGTGATTTTCTTTTTTTCAGGCCTAATCGTCTGACAAACTGCATTGTTTGGCATTTTAAGGAACTAAGAGCAGGTGACCCACCGCTAGAAGGGTCTGTTTAAGCTCTATTAATCCACACTTATTGGCCATTCTTCGTGATACATGGTTTACATGGCTGTGATGAATGACCTTCTAAAGAGATTAAGTATGATTTTTAAGCATTTTTTGATGGATAAAATGTCTAGTTTGTGTAAATGTGCATATGTGTCTAGCAAAAAAATAAATAAAAATGTCCCTTGTTTTGAGAATCAGGTCTGCTATGCCCCTGGGTAAACTATTTATTCAAGTGACATTCCAGCTCTAAGCCTCTTAGTGAAGTGGATGAGTTGAAACTAGAAAACCCAGTTTAGTTAAATAAATGTTCAGAGACCACCTACCATCACTGGGTACAGTATTTTACATTCATGTGAAAAAAAAATCAAGTAACTCAAAGAAAATGATCAACGATGTGTGTATGTAGAGGTGCCTACATTATGGAATGAATACGTCAGAATGATGTCTCATTTAGGGTATTCAAAAAATAATAATATATATATACATGCATTTAAAATACTG
>WSYH01018352.1:0-11056 GCA_036426205.1 Ascaphus truei
GATGCAGGAGGAGAGAGTTCCAAGGTACTGGAGGATAAAAGTGTACAAATAAATCAGATGTTAAAAGTTAATGTCTCACAGTGGCAAAGTTGTAATGCAGAGTCCAGATCTTCCTCCAATCTTCACCTCCAAATTCAACTCCAAAATTAACTCTTGTAGACACTTTTGATGTACACTTATGATGTTACACAGCCTTAAGAGTATTTATCTATCTTTTGATTTGCTGTTTAATGCACGCACTAGCCATATAGTGTCTGAATATGGATACATAATACATAATTGGAGTTCCTGTTATCGAGTTCATATATATATAAACTTGTGAGCACATTCACATGTCTTAGACAGGCCTGCAACCCTGCCTTTCAACCATTATCACCTAGCATACAGTGCTCCCACTGCAGCAAGGGATTCTGGGAAATGACATGCAAATGAGCACACCATGTGTCACCTTTTGCCTGGAAATATATATATATATATATATATATATATATATATATATATATACAGTATAGCACCATCCATAGAGAGCAGTAATACTGTATATGGGACAAAATAATAGTAGACATAATGGGAATAAGCACTCTGGACATAAAAGTAAATACTAGGAAAAGGAGTCCCTACCCCAAAGAGTTTACACTCTGTGGTTAGTAGGAAGAACTTACAAAGACAGTAGGAGGGTTTTAGATACAGTATATATAAAACAAAATGTAGCAAACACCTGTGAAATAGGATTGTACTGCTAGTTATACATAGAGATTGTTCTAAATGAATGGCAAAGTAGCGATAACTAGAAACCGGAACAAATTAGGGCCAGTGGTATTTTTGAACAGGAGATATCACAGTGTTACTTCAAGCTCTGTCTGTCTGTCATCCTGAGCATGAACCACCAGCAACAAAGTAGAATCTTAGTCATTTATAGTACATTATAGTAAGCTTCTGAAGCTTGAATATTCCCTATTAAGCCACACTTTTATGTTTATTTTAATTGTACTTATGTGTAAAAAAAACACCACATAAGGAGAGAGATTATTTTATATTAGCCAAAATATTGCAGTGAAATGTTGCTCTAACATCAGAATTTCAATTTGTTAAGTATTTAATTCTTAAGTATTTTCTTGTTGTGTCACATTTCTTATTTTTTATATGTTTTAACACGAGTCATTATTTTTACACAAATATACTTAATTTGTGTGTGCACCTTACGGACACAAGCATCAGGTAGTAAAAAAAAAAAAGTAAGCCTTGAACATGGTGTACGAGCCTGTAATGCTTGAAAGACTGGAGGTCCCAGTTTTTTTTTAAATTATTATTATTATTACCCTAGAGCTGCATAGGTGGCACCCATTTTCTTCTAACCCAATAGGTTGCCCATGTTCTGGTCAACTTTTAGTTAATGTCACCTGGCCTCAGTATCTCAGAGCCCTCAGTACATATTATTTCTTTAAGCTTGAAGTGCTTTCAAGGTTACAAATTCAATCAACAAAATAGATATCCATTGGAGGTATTCTGTTAGTAGACAATGTGCACTGCAACCTATCAGCTGCTATGCTCACACTGCGAGAACTGTTCTGAATAACAGAGATTGTGTGGGCTCAACTTCTGCTTCTGTTGGGTCTGACACCATACCCCATTCCTAAGGTGCCTTAGACTTGTCAACCAAATAACACTTTGTGTGCTGTGGGAAGCAAGTGGAATAGCTTCCTGGAATTTGTAGAGTTTTATTTATTGTAAAATAAAGTATTTCAATTAAGTATGTCTGGCACTCTGGCAGATAGAACAGTGAATATTTTTGTCCCTGTTCTGTTATACAGTAGCCATTTCTGTGCATATCCGTCATGTAGCACCAAAATGAGTGCATAAACCTGTAGTAGCTCTCCCCCTGGCTTTCTTTAAAAACAGACCACTTCCTGGTTGACAGTTTAATGTTCCTTATGGAGCATACCTGAGATACCTTTATACCGAATAAATTACAATTTATTTCACTACCTGGTTTTGCTCAATGAATGATCCCGGTAAAAAGGTGTAAATAACCTGGTCTGCCATGACAGGCTAATTTACTGGTGGCAGCCGTGGGAACATTGAGGTTTATGCTATAAAGTCCTGATGGGATTCAATGCAGGTCGCCCGGTTGTTCCTTAACTGGGGTGCCAGTTAAATTATGTGGGATGTAGGTGTTTTGCCTGGGTTGGATACTGAGGTGTTGCTCGGTAAGGACCTGAAGCACATCATCTGCTCCTTTGCGGAGGATGCTTGTCCTGTAGCAGCCATCACCAGGAGCCAAATCAGGGCACTTGCCCAGGCAGGGGAACCTTTGGTACCCCTGCCCACTGAGGATTTCACTGTCCCCCTACATTTGGCACAAACAGATCCAGAAGTCCCTGCAGAGTCCAGTAACCCCAGTCTGGGACAATGCTCCCCAGCTACACGATGGACTATGTGATAGACAGGGAACTATCGGAGCTCAGTGTGTTATACCAGGAGGTGGTGCGGGCAAATGCCAATCTGCTTGTGGACCCGGGTATGTGTTCTGTCTGGATCTCAGCCCCAGGAGCTCTGGCTAGTGCAGAGGCAGCAAGGCACCAGTTAGTGGTACCTTGGAAGTATAGGACAACTCCCCAGCTCGGAGCTCCCCTCTGGGAGTGGAAGCGAGAGCTGTCAGGGAGACAGAGGGTCCCTGTTATGGATGAGCCAAGTGGGACCCAGTGAACTGATCGCCCAGTAGACCCCGGGGTTCAGTAGACCCCGGGGTTCAGCAGCCCCTCATCAGACTACAGAGTAGAGTGTCTTGATGGGAGGAAAAGGTTAGACAGGGAGATCAGGGACATACAGTAGTACTATAGGGATTTAGAGACCCGCTACAATGTCCTGACAGACCCCCTGACTAAAGTGACCGACCATAGGGCATTGGTGCTGGCAGCCTGGGCCCCAGAGAATGGATCAGCATGTCAAGAACTATGGTCCTGCCTTGCTCCAGTCAGCAGCCCCAAGCGCCAGCAGCCTTTTGTGACCCCAGTGGTCAGTGTACCAACCCCACGGACGGATACCTCGGTTGGTGGGGGGGACAAGTATGTTGCTACAATGGATCAGTGCCCTGATGGACGTGGACCATAGAGGGGGCAAGGAATCCCACCATGCTGGAGGACTGTACCAGCCAGAGAGACACTGTCCTACCCAACAACCTCAACTTTGTTCAGGCTCAGCAAGCCACCAGACATGGTGACTATCCTGGAGCCTTCATCTTGATGGGGAGGCATGATGGGAGGGGGTAACAAGGCTCTATAATAAAGGTCAAGCTTGTTTTGCTCCATATATAAGGGTCCCAGCGAGTTAGCTCTTGCTAACATTGTACTATCACATTGTACTTTGTGTAATAAAACCAGTTTTTGTGTTTTCCTCTTTCTGAGCATGCCATCAAGCAGGGATTGCTAGTGTATGAGTTTCAAGCGGGTTTTGCGGAGGAACAGTTGGCAGAATGTGCCTAGGCGGTTGGGGGCCGGAGTTTACCGGGTCCACAATAAATGTACCCGAGAATCATGCCTGACATATAGGCTCATTGTCCCAGCAATACTTCCCCTTGAAAACGTAAGCACGACTCACCACTAGGGTACCCTGTTTCAACACAGCCCAGAAAGGAGAATGAGGCACAGGGATAAATATGTATTCCTATAGCTGAGGGAATCCCTAGGTTAAGGGGTGTACCCCAGCTTGTGCCAAGGTGACCCACAATCAGTATAGGGTTTGTGGGTGCCCAGCCGTATATAAGGTTGTGGGGGCTCTGCGATTCCAAACAGAGTCACAGGAAAAGTGTGTAGGGAAATAAGGCAGGCAGAAATAAAGCGAATATTTTTTCCTTTTCTGTTCCCTGTACCCTAGAGACTCCAAACTTTGGGAGTCAAAGTCTTACATAGGGTTTTAGGGTGAAAAGCAAGTCATTCTGATTGCAGGAGGTCTGGGGACAAAGTTACTGGTGACCCTATAATTCTCCTCAGCTTACTCGCACTATTTTCAGGTACCTGGAGTGAGTTGCACTGGAGCCATACAGTGTCTCCCGGACTCCTAGTTTTCAAACTCCAAGATCCTCACCTTAAGTCCCACATAGCTGAAGGGGTTCCCCGAGACTCAGTGTTTATTAAAATGTATTTCAGTGTATTTTACATTTGGAACCGATGTTCAAACAGGCAGCCCGTGCAAACCCATAGGCGCCGGTAAGTCTGCTGGACATCGGAGTTCAAAGCAGCCAGAGTATGCCCAGAGGTGTGAACGACATTTGGTCAGTGACTTTTGCGCCCAAGTTCTCAGAAACTAACATAGCGGACGTGGCTGGGATTTCATGCCGATTTTATATCCAGGAGATTTGGGCTGACTCGCTGTCAGGAGGGAGCAAGTTCAGTAGAAGATTCCAGGCTAAGTCACGGTCAGGGTAAAACTCTCCCATAGATTTCCCTGCGCCTATGAAAGTCTAGTTTTCAACCACAGCCCCAAAGCTTGTCTTTTCATCTGTATTTTGTGTTTCATTGTGTGTAAGTAAATTTATCCGGAATAAATTACAATTTATTCCACGACCTTGTTTTGCTCAATGAATTATCCCGGTAAAAAAGTGTAAATAACCTGATCTCCCGTGACAGTTGGTAACTGTGGATACAGGTGACAAAAAAAATAAAAAATAAATAATAAAAGATTATTTCAAAATCCATAAAGCTAGACCATCATTTATTCAGTAGTGTGGTGCAGTCCTGTTGTGTCAAAATTGTAAATAGTTTCACCCAAATACAAACTGAAATCAATAATAAGCTATGCTAGCTGCAGTTGCCATGTTACACATAAGCCATGAGTATCTTTAAAAGGTTATGTAGCACTTACACTTGCCACAAAGATCTGTTGCACTGCTTATTGCTGTGTGATTTACATTGAACATGTAGAACCTGAATTCCCTGCTGTTCTTGGAAACATTGCATTTATCAAGTAAAGCTTGGCACAATCCTTGCAGTAAATATAATAAACACTATCAGAATGAGGATTAACCCCTGCAATATTGGCAGGTTCGGCGGGATCTCAATTTCAGACACTCCAGCTCTACAGAGATTATATCAAAAGAACATATTTCAATACTGGATATAGCCCGCTGTCTTGTACCTTCTATTTTATTTTCTAAATTTATTGTATATCGTACCCAATAAAGCTGGGTATACTGTACCTTGATGGACCAGCCAAGTAGCTTTAAATGTGTTAAAATGCATTGCGATCCCCATTGATCTCTTTTTAACTTGTGCTGCCATACTGTATGACACTAAAGCATAAATGTGTTAAGACTCATGCAAACCTCTCTTTATTTGGGGTGCAGGTAAGTACTCTCACAAATTTCTGTTAGACAGATGTATTTCCACTTTTTCCGAATGACTATTGAACACACACAGCATACTTTATTCCGACTGTTTATCTCTGACTTTTACCATCCATGTGCACATACAGTAATACAGTATAGATGCTTGTCCTGTCCGTATCAATCAAACATCCAGTCCAGAGATAGTCAGGTGCAGGTTTACTGTAGCTAGAATGCATCTCAGTCCCAATGATTACTGACGACACGTCCATTTTGACCTGCTTGGTAAAAAAATATATAAGACTATGAAAAATGAAGACACAAACTAAAAACGAAAAGTAATCAACAGCCACAGAAAAAGAATAATGATTGATGTAATGTCAGGTGATAACAAAAAAATAAAATATACCGGTAGTTCTAAATACTATGTGGTTTGTAGTGTCTAAAATAATTTCATGATTGCATACTGTAATCTCACAGTTGTTTTACATTGTAATAGAATCTGCAAGGACTTATTCTATAATTGTGACCATGTGCATTCAGCACAATCACGAGTACAATCAATGCACTTTACACCACAACATAAAAAGGAATTGCATAATGTTAATATAATAAAGTCTCATGATAAAACAGCAAGGTACATTACATTAACATCTTATTATGATTATCAAATTGTCCTTCTTTTATGTAATATCGTTTTGGAAGAATTAAAACATCCTGTTCAATTAAAAACTCAAAACATTATGTATTATTAATTTCTATTAGCCTATGCTACTTAATGCATAGACTTTTAATTATACTCAAAGGTGTGTGTGTGTGTGTGTGTGTGTGTGTGTGTGTGTGTGTGTGTGTGTACACACATTTTAAGTTATGGTGGGTGAAAAAGGCAACAAAAAAACTCCAACTTATTTACCCACCATAACTTAAAATGTATATGGTAAACCTACCCAGCCTAGAAATATTGCAAAGCAAGTATAAACCAACCTCACACTGACGATACTCATCAAGGTTGAAACATGTCTGTGAGTGGTCTATACTTGCTTTGCTAGTCCCATGCTACACTTAAAAGCTGTGTGAACTGCGATTTATTTGCTTAAATGGGCCCCATGTGAATGGATATTCAAGGCAAAAGGTGACACATTGTGTGCTCATTTGCATGTTATTTCCTAGAATCCCTTGCTGCAGTGGGAGCACTGTATGCGAGGTGATAATGGTTGAAAGGCAGGGTTGCAGACATGTGAATATGCTCACAAGTGATATTCTTTATTGGCTATATATATATATATATATATAGCTGTGCCCGGCCCCACCCCGCACGCCTCTCATTGGTCCCAACTGCCACACTCACCCGCCGCCGACACACCCACGGCCATCGGCGCCTGCTCCTCCTCGCATCGCCTCAAACACCCCCCCCCCCCTCACACCAAAAGCAAGCCTCCTCCACCTCACCTCTCGACATGCCGCCTCCCGCCCGATGCACTGACGCCGCCTCTCACACGCCACCGCCTTCCACCTCCCAACCCCGAGAGCGCTCCTCCGGCTCTCTCCGCCTCTCCCTGCAGCCAGATGGGAGGGAGATGCGAGCGCTCTCCCACTTCCCTGGCGCTCTCCCACTTGCCCCACACCCCCCCCCCCCCAGGGCGGGCCCTCTCCTAGTTCACCCCCCCCCCCACCACATGCCGCTACCCCGGCTCACCATCCCCGAGAGCGGACACCGCCGAGGAGCCCGGGGTGGAGGAGGAGGGCGGCCGGTACCCGGTGGAAGAGGAGGATGGCGACTCGGGAGGTGGCAGAGAGGTGGGAGCGCAGCAGGGTGCCAGGTGAAGAAATGCAGGGGGAGGGATCCCTGCCTTTCACGCAACCCCCCCCGGCCCTGCCTTTTGCCCTCCCCCTGGCCCCCTCTCGCCAAACAAAAAAATCTACTCGCCGCCTAGTACCACACGTGTGCTGCTTGGGCCAATAGGAGCTCGCCACGATGTTAAATCCACTCGCCCGGGGCGTGCAAATGTATAGGTTTGTCGAACACTACTATATATATAATATATATATAATATATATAATGTAGGCAGCACATTTTCTCAGGCGGTTTTCCATTGTCGTATTCTCCTTGTGTATGTGCAAAGATTGCAGTGTTTGGCACGTATCTAGGCAAGAGTAATTGCGATAAATGAGGAACGCCACTGGAATTGCAGCATATTAGTGCATGAGATGTCTAAAAACAAACAAAAAAATCAATGTAACTTGCAGCTTCACTAACAAAGAAGTATGTGGCACGTGCTGATTTTATCACCATCAGTCGAGTACAATGCCAGCCTCATCCAGTCAAAGAAATATAAGCAATTGGCATACTTGAAATTGTGCGGGTGCTTAACAGTGTTTTTTACAGCTTTAAAATAGTACATGGACCCCTATGCTAAAGTGACAGTAGTACTATTCTGTAGAACGCTTGCAGAGCTCTGTATACACTTTAGAAAACTACTAGTACTAGATTTTGTGCCGATATTCTATGCAGTATTACTGTGTTCATACAGTGTCATTAAATCTTAGTCTGTGCATAAAATAATATTTCATGGAATGAGCTCCTAATATTTAAATATTGCACTGTCCAGCTGGGTACTGCGTAATACAAAATGTTACCAAAAGCAGTATTTAGTGCTTTCACGTTTTGGTGCCTCTATTCTTACCACATCCGTAGCAGGCATGTATGGTGCAGTATAGTTTGTCAGAGGTACATAGAAATTCACCAAACACTCCAGAAAATATTGTTCTTGTTAATTTGGCTTTTTTTTGGTGCGCCAAAGAAGCATTCATTCTACTAAATACTTACATTCCGTGTGTTGCTGCTGTTTATAAATGTTATAGAAAGTATAAAACGTGCAGGGTTAAATAATCCATCGTTTCTCCTTTTTTGTCAGATTTTAGAAGAAGCATGAACATGCTCTGTTATTTATACTGAGTTAGGACAGAGATGCAAATGACAAATTTACAGACAACTCAACTGTTTATCTACCCATGTGTAATTTAAATAAAAGGATTGACTTCAGCCCATTTCTGTTTTTAGTTTCTTCTGTGAGTGTAATGATTACTTATGTTATTTTAGGGTTAGGGTTAGGGTATGCCTGGGTGCAAGAGCTGTAAGGTTCAAACAGAATAAAGCAAGCTGCAGTTGTTTTGCAATGTATTTTATTGGGTTTCTGGCACTACATCCTCATTTTATTCTGCATCAGAGATTGAACATGCAATCATTATAATAATCTCTATAATTTAATGTAATCAGACATGGAGTAATACGCTCAAAAAGTAAAGGTACTTGCGAGTGCTGGAACTCCAATGGTGAATTCCCGTAGAAATGAAGTGACGAGTGTAGCACTCCAAGATAGTGGTTCATATTTATCCAGGATGAATACATATTAACCAATTGACCACTATTTTGGAGTGTTACTCTTTTTTCCCCGCTTCATTTCTATGGGAATACAAACTTATTGTAACCTTTTCACTTAGGCCCTTATTGACTATGCGGTGAAGTTGCTTCCCATTGCTGGAGAAGAGATCTGCTCCATTCAAGTGACTGGGAATACAATCTTGTCCAGCAATGGGAAGAGGATTTGCAGCTGATTGCATATGGGACTTCCCTGCAAACAGTTCTTTGTAATTGAGCGTTACCCTGCTTCTCGCCATATTCATTAAGGACCATTGGCTTTCAAAATATTTATTTTTATAGATAACAAAGCCTTTGCTCAAGATGGTCATTTTAAATGTATGTATTACCACATCTGTTTGTACAGGCCAACCTCCCTTTTATTTGCAGTGTGTGTGTGCGTGTGTATATATATGTATATATATATGTATATATATATATATATAACCTCGCCCGGCCCTGGGTTAAATCCCACTCGCACCTGTCGGCGAGCAAATGTTAGTGTTTTGTCGAACACTTGTCATATATAATACTATATATCTATAACTACTATATATATAATATTATAATATAAATATGAATCAACAGATAAAGAAAGCGCTCCCCTATCCCTAAGTGACAATACATGAAACAACATACAAACTTTATAAAAATGGTAGATCCAATCAAATTTAAACTCACAACAGATAAACGGTACAAGCATGATGAGTATACTCATTTCGCTCCAATCTGTGGCACAACGATTTTGCTCTCCCCTTGCACTCCACTCACCTCTTCTGTGAAGTCCTATTCTTTTAGACCTGGGAGCGCTGTCTTTTCTGTTATATATTTATTTATAATACTATATACATATATCAGTGTTCGTACAACCTATAATTTCACGCCCACGGGGCCGGTGGATTTAACCCGGGCGCAGTACTATTTCGCCCAAGCAGCAACACGTGTTTGTTTTTAATTTCCCTTCCCTGCTCTCAAGCGCTTGAAATTTCGCCCTTGCCCTCGCGCTGAGCTGAAAAAAAAAAAAAAACTCCTCCTTACCTGCACAGATGACTTGGTGCGCGCGTCCCGGCTTTGTGGGTGCGCGGCCCAGGCTCTATATAGCCAGCCCCACAAGCGGGGGCCTTTTTTTTTTTCCCATGAGGATGGGGACACAGTAGTATTTATCTGTGCCTCCTCCACCCCCTCCCCCTCCCCGTTGCTCCTGCTGCCGCATTATGGTGTGATGGGAGCGGGGGATGCCTCCAACGTCTCCCTCATGTCCCCGTTCCCCGCCGGTCCCTTGTGTCAGAGGCGCGCCGGTGATTGTAGCTGTGGATGCCCCCATCATGGTTTTTCCCCTGTTCCCCCCGGTCCCCAGTGTTCAGAGGAGTGCGCGCCGTGTGATGGGAGCGGGGGATGCCCCGTCATGTCCCGCTTCTCCTTCCCCCACTTCCCGCTTCCCCCGGCCCGCGTCAGACAGAGCCCGCCGGTTGATGGGAGTGTGTGGATGCCCCCCTCATGTCCCCTCTTCCCACCCCCCCCGCCTTCCCCCCTGTTCCCCGCGTCGAGAGCGCGCCCCGGGTGATTGGGAGGCAGGGGGATCCTATCCCTCAGTCCCCGCTTCCTCCCTATCCCCTCACCCCCCCCCCCCACGTCTTCCCCAGGTCACTCCGCTGTCAAGAGAGCGCTGCCGTGTGATGGTGAGTCGGGGGATGCCACCTCTATGTCCCCCCCGCTTCCTCCCCCCTGTCCCGCGTCTAGAGACCGCGCCGGGTGATGGGAGCCGGGGGTAGATCCCCGCCTCATGTGGGACGGAGCAAGATTGGCGGGGGAGCGCTGGTGTTGGCTGGTCGTCTCCGCCCTGTTTTTTGTGTATTGGTGTGTATATCTGTGTGTTGTGTGGTGGTAGGTTTTGTGTGGTTATATGGTGTGCTGTGTGATGTTGTTTGCATTGTTTATGTATTTATGTTTTATTTTTTCATGTCTTGTTTCGTGTTGTGTATGCTCCATTAATTTTGTAGTTTTTGCTTATTTATTTGTGGTATTTTTTTATGTATTTGTCTGGGTGTGGAGTGTGGTATGTATTGTGGAGTGTGTGTTGTATCGTGGAGTGTTGTTGTATGTGGGAGCTGTTGTGATATGTGGGGAGTGTGTGTGTGATGTATGTGCTGTGTCGGTGTGTGTGGTATGTATAGATATAGGAGAATATGTATGTGTGTTAATGGGAGTAGGTGTGACACCAGAGGTACCCCCCCCCACATCCAGTCAGTCCTCCCCACTCGCCCGCCTGTCAGATCAGCCACCCTGCCCCGGTCAGTCCAGCGTCACCCCTTCCCCTC
>WSYH01018353.1:0-11055 GCA_036426205.1 Ascaphus truei
AAAGACTTATTCACCCAGACCAGGTTGGTTTTATCAGGGATAGACAAGCAGCAGATAATACCAGAAGAATAATAGATATTATTGATTTCATCAATGCCAACGGGATCCGTGGCATAGCACTAAGCTTAGACGCGGAGAAAGCCTTTTACAGGATTGACTGGCCATACATGGAGTCTACGCTTGGAGCATTTGGGTTCAGGGGGAAAATACTAAGGGCAATAAAAGCATTATACACAACCCCGGCAGCCAAGGTAGTACACCAAGGCTTCCCCTCGGAGCTGTTTAATATCAAAAGCGGAACCAGACAGGGCTGCCCACTCTCGCCCTTGCTGTTCGCCTTATGCGTGGAACCGCTAGCAGCGCACATCCGTAGCAACCCGGACATCTCGGGAATCCAAATTCATTCACAGGAACACAAAGTGGCACTATATGCAGATGACATTATTCTGACATTGACAAGGCCACTCACCTCGCTACCCAATCTGTTCGCCCTACTGGAAAGATTCAATAGAATCTCGGGTTTTAAGATCAATCAGGCTAAATTCGAGGCGCTCAGTCTGAATATGCCGAGAGACATGGAGAAATTAATAGAAATTAATTTTAAAATTCAATGGCAGCCGAAAACAATAAAGTACCTAGGGGTACAACTTACCAAACAGAGCTCCACTCTCTATCAGGCGAACTACCCAAAGCTTCTAAGGGCCTTGAAAAAGGAACTCAAAATATGGTCCACTTACGGAATCTCCTGGATTGGCAGAATCTATTGTGTCAAGATGAACCTTCTCCCCCGTTTATTATATCTATTTCAAACTCTCCCGATACCGGTGGTACGATCAGAGATCAAGGAACTACAAAACTCAGTCACAAAATGTATTTGGCAAAATAAAACACCACAGGTAAAAATGACAATTATGCAAAGATCCAGAGAGACCGGGAGCTTGGCAGTGCCGAGTTTGTTGGCATATTATAAAGCGGCTCAATTATGCCAAATTACCCAGTGGCATGGGAATCCAGATCTGAGACGTTGGGTGGCATTGGAGAAGGAGGTTTGCGCCCCGCTTGCAATCGAAAACTTAATTTGGTACCCAGAATCTAGACTGAAAGACCTAAAGGACCCTCTGTCCTCCGTGCTGAACTCATTGTCGGTCTGGGAGGTGGCTAAAACTAACCACTCATTAACCTCAAAACACACCTTAATGGCCCCACTATATGGGAATCCAGATTTTGCTCTCGGGATTAGTCGGCAAAAACTTCACACTTTGGCAAATCAGGGGGCTCCAACGACTAAAAGACCTGGAGGGTCGTGACACCATCAAACCATTTGATCTATTACAGTCAGAAACTGGCATCCCCAACACAGAATTTCTTAGATACCTCCAGGTCCGGGCATTTTACACCAAATACGTTAATAGACCGCCGCTAACTAATTTTGAGAAGCTCTGTGGTCGGGACACCGACACACGGGGACTCATCTCTGCTCTGTACAGGGTGGTGGTCGGTTCTGACAGTGACGGCTCACATAAACCCAGGTTCATGACACAATGGGAAACAGATTTGACGGGGCCACTTGTTATTTTGCCATTTGGCGTTTTAGTGGTAATTGTCCGCCCACAGCGATGGGCGCAGTTACTTACCTGTAATTAGGTTGATCTAACCTTTTTGTACTTGGGGCATTTGAGCCCAGCTATTTACCTAGCCTTGTGTGCAGATAATGAGGATCTCGGGGGAGAACTCCATACCTCCTCTTTTCTGTTTTTGTATGTGTTAACTTTATCCTCTTTGCACCGGCTATAAATAGAGTATTATCATACTCTCAACATCTGTATACATTATTTGGGTGAGCGGTAGACTATAAGTTGTGTTTACATGAACCCCATCTTACCTAGACTTATTCATTCGGACCAAGTTGGGTTTGTCTCGGGGCGTCAAGCCACGGACAATACCCGTAAAATAATAAATATAATCGATCATGTCCATATGTCCAACACAAAAGCGATGCTACTGAGCCTAGATGCAGAGAAGGCATTCGATAGGATAGACTGGCTATTCCTAGACATTGCCTTGAAAAAATTCGGCTTTAAAGATACTTTCCTGGAAGGTGTCCGGGCTCTCTATCAGAACCCTTCCGCTGCGGTCAGACTCCCAGGCGGAACATGCGAGAGATTTCAAATAAAAAATGGTACAAGACAGGGCTGCCACTTATCGCCTCTTCTCTTTGCCCTCACGATTGAGCCACTTGCGAACAAAATACGTAATAATATGAACATACAGGGAGTTGATATAGGAGGAACAAATTATAAAATATCCCTATTCGCTGATGATATCATTCTAACTTTGTCCAAACCCCAAACTTCCCTTCCGAACCTTCAAAAGGAACTGACGGACTTTGGCAAAGTATCAGGATACAAAATAAACAGTGGAAAATCTGAAGCCCTAAATATCAGCTTATCAGAAGTTGAAGTGAAATTACTCAAATTGAATTTTAGCTACAGATGGTGCTCTTCATATATGAAATACTTGGGAGTAAATATATCAAGGCACTACCAAGCTTTATACCAAGATAACTACCCAGTTCTTTGGGAAACAATCAAAAAAGACTTGGATCAGTGGGAAGGTTACCAGATCTCATGGATTGGGAGAATGACATCCATTAAGATGAACATACTCCCTAGATTATTATACTATTTTCAGACACTCCCAGTCCATGTACCTGGCACCGATCTAAAAAACATACAAAACAGAATGTTTAACTTTAACTGGCAGGGCAAAAGACCCAGAGTCGCAAGATCGGTCCTGTTGGCATCAAGTGGAAGAGGGGGTATGGCTGTCCCAGACATCCACAAATACTATTTAGCAGCACAATTGAAACTAGCTGTCATGTGGAATACCGACCCGGCCCAATGTTGCTGGATTGAAATAGAGTCCAAATATGCCAGAATGCCTTCTCTGCAGGCCTGCCTCTGGAGTCTAGACAGAGGAGATAGACAAGCACATAACTTAAAATTAAAAGCGACAATACTCACCTGGGAGGTCTGGTCAAAATATAAGACCAGATTCGGGCTTTGCTCATCTAGCCCACGGCTTACGCCCATACCCAATAACCTCAAATTCCCCCCGGGATGCAGATCCAAGCTTTATGAGCAATTAAAACTGAGAGGGATTTGGGCGATTGCGGATCTCCTAAGCCTCGGAAGGCTCCTGAGCTACCAAGAAGTACGAGCCAAATATAAGATCAGAGAACTGGACACATTCAAATATTTGCAAATTCGACATTTTGCCCAAAAAATATGTCCAACTCCAGAATTTCCCCCTCTCACCAAATTCGAGCGGCTCTGCAAAGCAAACACCTACCAAAAGGGACTAATCTCTGAAATATACGCCGATTTAGAACATTCTGTGGCCCCCCAAAACCACGACTATATGCTCAAATGGGCAGCTGACTTGAATATTACAATAGAGAGATTTGGGATGAAATTTGGTTGGCAGCCTCGGGAACATCCATATGCACCACAACCAAGAAAAATATTTATAAAATTTTCTACCACTGGTACCTTACTCCTGTGTGATTAAATCAGATCTACCCCCTGGCGTCAGACCTATGCTGGAGAGGTTGCGGACTTAGAGGGGACATGGCCCACATCTGGTGGACTTGTCCGGAAATTGTAAAATACTGGACTAAGGTCCGCAATTTGGTAAAAGAGGTCACCGACCTGGAACTACCTATAGAACTGCTGACCTTCCTACTTGCAAGGCCAATACCCGGAATTGGCCGTCCAACTAGGAAATTAATCTCCTTTATTCTCACTGCGGCTAGATGTGAGATAGCGGCATCCTGGAAGAAACAAACCACCCCCTCCAAAAGGTCTATAAAAAAAAGGATCAGTGAAGTGATGCTTATGGAGAAGTTGACGGCAATGCTCAAAGGCTCTTTGCATTCTATAAGATATGGGAGCCCTGGATACTCCTTACGAGATGAAGGGATCCCACAAACACCTCCTTAGAGATCAAGTCCGGTCACCTAAGCTCTCGAGCTTAAGCTCTAACATTGACAGACTCGGGAATGTGGCTCCCAGGGTGGGAACACCCTCCCTTCCCTCCCCCCCCCCCCCCTCCCCCCCCCCTGCCTTTCTGTCTTCTTTCTACGAGGACTCCCTTTTCAATGACAACCAAGTTTGTCTTTCTTCCCCCCCCCCCAAAAAAAGTTAAAATGTTAATGTATTAGGCTGTGAAATGTATCTGACAATCATCTGTTGTATCAATGCCTAATAAAAATATTTGGGGGAAAAAAAAAAAAAAAGAGCCTCTATTAAATATGTATTTTGACTTTATAATAAAGTGATTTTAATAATGCTGTGAATATCAATTTCTTCTAATGTATCATGTTTATTCACTGAAACATACTATATAAAAGATAATAGGAAGCATGATTACAATTGGCAAAAATATAACAATGTTTCTAAAATAATGTCGTTTATATGTATGATAGTATATAAAAAAAGTTATATTGTAACGTTAAAACCTACTACTTTCATACTCTTCTGTGCCAATGAGGTGTCTGTGGATGAGAAACGAAAGTGAAACTGAACAAACGGTAAACAGGGAGGGGCACACAGGCACAGTGAGACATTTTGTATTTGGGTGTGTCAGGACTGGACAGCATATAGTCTCCGGGCGCTGCCATGCTGCCGCTGACCCTGCTCGTCTTGGGCTCATTCTCTTGCGGTGAGTCACAGGGACGGGGGGAGTGTTTCCCCGGGGCTGCACGAGGCTATGTCACCTGCTGTATGATCCAAGGCACCGCCTCGTGCAGTGGAGTTCGCTATCCTCCTGTGTTGTGGGCAGGGACGTGTGCATGTGTGCTGGAAGAACTAACCGGAGGCGGAGCTTGATCAGAGCATAAGCAAACTGAACAAGATCCTCAACAAGAGTAGGGGCCTCCTATCCATTCTGCACTAAAGTCAGAGATGCTGTGACAGTGCTGTTGTTGTTTGGTCCAATATCTTTATATCTTATTGAAGTCCTCCCAAGAGAGGAAACGCTTCTACCAGGGAGATTTAGGAGAAGAGTATGTGACTGATCTAATAATTCAGTAAGACTTGAGTAAGAAAACGGAAAGCCCCAGAGGCACATAGCTGTAGGGGCAACATGGGATAGTGGATGCCCCCTAATTCATCTCTGTTTGTGTGGATAGCATTGGTCATGGTTGTTGCCAGTGCAGGGTGCAGCTTTGGGTAAACATTAGGTGTGCCAAGGATTGGTCTAACAGGGTTGTGATTTGGTCTGTGAGGATTTGGGGCATTTCATGTACATGAAGCGTAGACCTCGTCGTTTGGTCCCCACATCCCCTTCCCTATAATCTGTTGGGAACGGTTGTACTTTATATGTATAAAAAGAAACAAATGATCTTATGTGTCACAGCACGGAAGAAGAATGTAAAAGTTTTACAAACTGCGTTGCCTTCAGGAGATTATTTATTTATAATGTTTATTCTAAGGTTCTGGTTCCTGGTGGGGGGTGGAGAGCCATCTGTTTTGTACATGTATAGCCAGACTCGAGCACTGTCCCTGGACACCAGGCCTTACCACCATTTATAATTGTGCCCTGTGTCGTTATTATTATGAATGGGACTGCATACTACGGTTCCTATGGCATTATCTTGAATAATAGTTTCTGGTTGTGCGATTGGCTGCGTCAGACCTTATTGATTAAAGCCCAGAGGATTCTGTTTACCAGCCTTCGGGCAATAAAGCCGCAACAGATTTTTCAAAAGAATATTCTAATGGCCTTCTGTGTTTTTTTTTCTTTTCTTCTTTCTTTGATGTATATACAGCACATTGCAGGCCTATCCTACCTCTTTTAGGCTGCGTCCATGATACCTTAGACCGCGCGGACGCGTCCGCATGCTGAGCGAACAGACTGCCTTAAGGCAGTGTTCGCGTACATGTGGTGTGCGCGGGGCAGGAAGGGATGCGCGCAATGCACGAAAAATCAGTTAAAACTGATTTCTCGCGCGACAGGGTGGTCACGTGAGCGGTTCACCCAATGAGGGCGAACTAGGAACACCCCCCATGGCCTGAGTACTATGGCCAGGGAAAGCACCCGCTTTCCCTCAGCCACCGCACGGGCTGCGGCACCATGTCCGTAGCCTAAACGTTGTCTGTAACTGTTACGTTCACCTATATTCATTATGTTTAAAACATATGCTCATATAATGTACTGTACCATCTTATGAGGTCTGGTTTTGGGAACCTGGTTTTACATTATTGTATGTGTGTATGTGTATCTCTCTCTCTCTCTATATATATATCTATCGCACAGCCCTAGTGCATTACAAATGGCAAAGTTTTAATAAATAATAAGAGAGAAAATGCCCACTTACAGAAGGAATGAAATTGATATTCACATAAAGGTATCTTTCCCAAATGTACAATACCGCTGGGTTGAACGGTCACCCAAGAGTGACTTCATCACGCTGCAGCGAGGTGCAGTCTGTGTATCGTGGATTTCCCTCTTCACATGCTGCTGGAGTTTACATCAGCTTTTCAGCTGCTTTGAGTGGGTTGCGGGCTGCCTGTGTGATTATTCCTCCCTGTACGGCTTGTGCCTGTTTGGAGTGGATATCGGGAGGCTCTCTCAGACTCCAACTACATTGATCCGGTTAAGAGGCTCTTCAGGGCGGTCCCACGTTATCATCTCCCCTCTCGGCAGTCTGACAGTTAAACCCAACGGTATTGTACATTTGGGAAATATACCATTATGTGAATATCAATTTTATTCCTTCTGTAAGTGGGCATTTTCTCTCTTATTTATTAAAACCTTGCCATTTGTAATGCACTAGGGCTGTGCACTGTTTTCTTGTTTTTTTTTTAATGCAGATTCTTCTTGGGGTGATTTCTCCCATAAACAGCAGCCTCCCATTTGCAATTGGCATTCATCCATACCCCTACTTATTGGACTTATCACATACATGTGTGATTTCTGGACTGGACTTGTAACTATTTTGATCTATCCAATTTATTATTTATTTAATTTGTTATGGTGTATTTTTGACCTTTATATTCCAAAATTTTGTGATTAGCGCTGTTTTTTGTATGTATGTATGTGTATGTGTGTGTGTGTATGTATATATATATATATATATATATATACATACACACACACACACACACACACACACACACCAACAGAGATCGAAATTTTATGAGTCATTACTGACACTAGCGAACTCTCTTCCCATGAGCGCTAAAGGCCATGTCTGTACATACTGTGCTATATGTATGCACACACAGCTGTCTCTCACACATACTAATACTCCTTATTTCTCCATCCATATACACCAATAGGGACCACATAGTATCCACACACACTTTTAGTTGTGCTACTAACTCTCACATTTCCACACCCACCCACACCATTTATATCCCTCTCACTCCACACACACCTTGTGTAGAGCACTGTTTATACTGTGGGCTCTCCATTCATTTTTATTCACACTGATACACATACACACTCTTTCTTCACTTGCTTTCAGATACCCTTTGACACCTCTAGCCATAAAACACATCCACACCGGGGGAAGGACAAGCACAGATAACATTCCAAGAGACACTGTTTTCAAGTTATCCTTGCTTCATTCATTGTAACATCGCCGGAAGAAGAGATCAGTGTATCTCGATAGCTCGCACAAATAAAAGCATTTCGTTAGCCACAGAACGGTATCATCTATTTATTTTTTGATTATATTTATATATATATATATATATATATATATATATATATACACACACAGTGGTCGACAAATCACCCAAAAATCTACTCGCCGAACAAATAAATATACTCGCCACCTAGTCCCACCCCCAGCCCTGCTCTAGTCCGGCCCCCAGCCCTGCTTTAAAAAAAATTGAATAACATTCGTTTTTGCCATAAGTTTATTGTATTACATCATACTACAATTAGTTGTGTGTGTGTGTGTGTGTGTGTGTGTGTGTGTGTGCGTGTGTAAATGTCGAATTTAGAAAAAAAAGCCAGATGTGAATGACTAGTTTCCTGCACCCTTTAACCAGAGTCTGGATGCCCCGGCTTAACATAACTAAAGCAGCAATCCCACCTGGGATCTTACCTGATCCGCAGTCCCTCAATGTCCAGGTACCCTCATTCCCGCAATGTTATAAGTTGGAGGGGAGGTGTTCCCTACCTGTCTACTGGGTTAGGGGGATTCCGATGTCTCCCATGTGACGCTTGAGTCAGATCTGAAAGAAAGCAGTATAGGTTATTTCGGTGTAGGTATAGGGCAGTTAAGATATATAGGGTAAATAAGATATCCAGAGAGTGAAACAGAGAGAGTGAGACAGAGAGAATGAGACAGAGAGAGCGTGAGACAGAGAGAGTGTGAGACAGAGAGAGTCAGAGTGACAGAGAGAGTCAGAGTGACAGAGAGAGCTTGAGAGAGAGGGAGACAGACAGAGCGAGCTTGAGAGAGAGGAGACAGACAGAGCAAGCTTGAGAGAGAGGGAGACAGACAGATCGAGCTTGAGAGAGAGATAAGGTACCCCAATGTTTCCGAATAATGGATTTTATTGCCCCGGCTTGCTTACTGTATCCCGTAATTAAGTAGGGTGCATCAGTGTTCTCCACAGGACATTTCTGTCTGGATTGGCTCTTGTCCATATTGATCAAAGACTCTCTATCAGTGGTGAGAGCTAGATCAAAGGCCTGATCAAGATCCAGGAGAAACCAGGGAATGAACCCTGAAAAACTGATGCTACAAACTGAGCAAATACTGTGGGTATGTAGAAAACGGAGTTGAACACCGCAACAACAGATTAAAATGTTAATATGTCCATAGATCCACTTCCATTATAAACCAATATAACCTGGATGGGGGGCTTTAATAGCACGGCTGGTAGAAGTACAGAGGAGCCCTATCTAGACAGAGCCCCAGAGTAAATCACGAGTCCAGCTACTGCTAGCCTCACCTGCATCCGGTGTAACGGAGGATCCATCAGCCGGTAAACATCACATCATGATCACTGAAGAACTGTCGGGGTGCTGCTGAAGAGGGATGGGAGGGAAGGGGTATTAGTGAATGCCACTAAATATACAGCAAATGAAACATAAACAATTAGTTTCAGCGACTCACACGGGGCTTGTGTGAGACTTCACCCTCAACGATGGATGTGGTGGTGAATACAGACTCCTGAAGCGGAGTAACAATAGACAAAAAACTGATGTGGATACGTCTCAGTATTCTACCCCCAGTGGGTGTGGTGTATGAGTGGCTCCTCTCCCAGACGCCCATAGACCAAAGGATGGGCAAAGTCTGAATTAGTAGCTATACAAGTCTTTATTGATAACAGTTTAAAACATAAAACGTGAAAAACAATGAACACACTCACACAAAAAGCAACTCTTGTTGCCCAGCATCAGCCGCGTGGTTATCCAGTTATCCAGCAAGACCTCTTCCTCCGTTTGCGTTCTCACTGACGCGTCCGGCAGTGGAACCGGAAGGGAGGATCTGCACCGGATGTCCTGCGGTTGGCTGGGTCCCTCTCTCAATGAGCTCCGGCAGGGAACAACGCGTTTCGCAGTAAGCTTCGTCAATAGTAGAAGCACAAGCAGAATAGCTGGAAAAGTGCCGAAGAACACGGGACCTCCTCCCACACGACCGTCTGAGATGACGTCACCCCGTCTCTATGCATTTCGTCACGTTGCGTGACTTCCTGAGGAATTTCTGCAGGACTCGTGGCAGGAGTCAGAAGCAGCCAAACCAGGTGCTCAGTATCACGGACGAAATCCCTCTCCCCACTCCTGTAGATGACGACCCATACAGATTCTCTCCAATGTATATTTTATTCTAACTTTTTGTAAGTGTATCTCGTAGGGACTCTTTTTTTAATAAATTCACCCTCATTTGTACACAGTTATGCGCTATGGAGCTTGCGCTTTTTTGTGTTTTGTTTTTCTAGATCTATGGGGGGTGGCTAAACCACTTTCTTTTGAAGCAGCAAGGAGCTCCTGTGATCAGTGTATCGTTGGGACTCTCTCCTTCTCCAGACCACCACCAAGTGGAGACATTTGGACTTATCCCTTTTTTTTCTTTGGACACTATCTATTTATTTGTTGGTTATTTTTATTAATTTGCATATACTTTAAGTGTTTATATTAATTATTCACAGTTATTTACTATACTTAGTAGCGCTACTTTTTTTGTGTTTTAAAAAAAAATATATATATATATATATATATATATATACAGTGTTCGACAAATCAGCCAAAAAACTACTCGCCCAATCAAAAAATCTACTCACCACCTAGTCCCGCCCCCAACCCCGCTTTAAAATAAAATATATAAATAAAATACATTTAATAAATTCCTAGTCAGAACAACATTCGTTTTTGACATAAATGTATTTATTGTATTACATTATACTACAATTAGTCCTTGTTACGTGTGTGTGTGTGTGTGTGTGTGTGTGTGTGTATGTCAGATCTAGAAATAAAAGCCAGATGTGAATGACTAGTTTCCTGAACCCCTTAACCAGTGTCTGGACGTCCCCGCTTCACAATATCTAAAGCAGCAATCCCGCCTGGGATCTTACCTGATCTGCAGTCCCTCAATGTCCAGGTACCTCATTCCCGCAATGTTATACATTGGAGGGGATGTGTTCCCTACCTGTCTTCTGGGTTAGGGGGGATTCCGATGTCTTCCGTGTGATCCGAGTTAGATCTGGAAGAAAGCAGTATAGGTTATTTTGGTGTAGTATAGGACAGTTAAGATATATAGGGTAAATAAGATATCCAGATATAGAGAGGGGAGAGAGAGAGGAGGGGAGGGAGAGAGAGGGAGGGAGAGACAGAGGAGACCAGAGAGAGGGGGGAGACCAGAGAGAGGGGAGAGAGAGACCAGAGAGGGGGGAGAGAGAGGGGAGAGATCAGAGAGAGGGGAGAGACCAGAGAGAGATGAGAGACCAGAGAGAGGGGAGACCAGAGAGAGGGGAGACCAGAGAGGGGGGAGACCAGAGAGAGGGGAGAGTGGGGAGACCAGAGAGAGGGGAG
>WSYH01018354.1:0-11055 GCA_036426205.1 Ascaphus truei
CACCCTAGCGTTCTTCTCCCTATTTTGACACATCCAGGTAAGGGGTGGCAGATCTGTGACCAATCGGAAACTTTTCTCCCAACAGAATATACTTGAGGTTCTCTACAGCCACTTTATGGCGAGACACTCTTCTCGACTATGGAGTAATTTTTCCTGGGATTTAGTGTTCCGAATTAAATAAAGGATGGGGTGCTCACCCCCTTGAGGATAGGGAGTACCGCCCCCAGCCCATACCCAGATTGCGTCGTTTTTGGACTACGAACTTTTGGAGAAGTCAGGTGTGACCAAACACTGGTTGGGCACAGAGAGCTTCTTCAGGCTTCTACTAAAGGCCTGTTCGGGTTCGGGGGGACCATTACCATTAGCGGTCCTCTTGCTTTTTGACGGTCGGTTAGTGGGGTTGGCCTTAGTTGCAAAAATTGGAATAAACCTCCTATAGTAGCCAATTAACCCCAAAAAGGTCATAACTTGTTTTTTTGTGAACTGGCCTGGACCAATTTGTGATCGCACTTAATTTGAGTGTTTGTGGTTTGATGTAACCCTCTACCAATAGAAACCCCAGATACTTGGCCTCCTCCAGAACCAAAGTGCATTTAGCGGGGTTAGCAGTTAGTGCCAGCAGACCGAACTGCGTCGAGCACAGCTTGGACCTTGGAAGGTGGGACTGCCAATTTCACTATGGATTACAATCATCCAGGTAGGCGGCAGGAACAGCGTACGAACATGTGGTTTTAAAATTTTATCCATCATTCTTTGGAATGTGGCGGGAGCTCCATGTAAGCCAAAGGCAGCACCCTTATATTGAAAGAGGCGTCTGGGTTGAGAAGGCTGGTTTTTCTTTTGCCCTTTCGTGGGAGGGGAACCTGCCAGTACCCTTTGTTGGTCTAGGGTTGGTGAGATATCGGGCTTTGCAGTCTCTCTAAGTTTCATCCACCCTGGGCATGGATAAGTATCAAATTTTGACAACCGCGTTTTAGTTTCCGGTAGTCTATTTACCAAAACCTTGTTGTACCGTCTGGTTTGGGGACTAAAACTATAGGGTGTTCCACCCACTTTGGGATTCCTCAATTACGCCTGTTAGTTTAGCATTTTTTTTAACCTCCTAAACTTATAGCCTCTCTCTTGGCCTCTGGGATTCGGTACGCGTGTAAGGTTAACTCGGACCCCCGGTTGTCGAGAGACTATGTCATGTTTATACGGTAGTTTTACCTGGCGTGTAGAGAAGATTTTCTTGTCCTTCTCACTAAAACTCGGACCTCTCGTTTCTGATGGCACGGACAGTGTTCAGCTATGCTAACCTCTGGGTCAGTTTCTGATCTCTGACGGACTGGGGGTACTAGGGTTACAAAAAGACTTTCTATTTCCAGGGAGCTTGAGTTATGGTTTATATGGTAAATTTGCTCAGGTTTTCTCCTACCTGGCTGCCTTACCCTATAATTTACTTCTCCCACTTTCCAAGACCTCATATGGCCATGCCATTTAGCAAGGAATTTACTCTCCACGGTTCGGGAACACAGAAACTAGTACCCTATCAACCTGGAAAAAAAAATTGACCCTAGCACCCTTATTATCTATTATACGTATTCCTTTGTGCTCTTGAGCTTTTCTCCATGTGTTTCCCTCAATATGGGTAGGACTGCAGCCAATGCGGTCCTGCATTTTGGGCACAAACATGCTCTATTACACTTCTGTAAGGGGAGTAACCTCGTGTTCCCAAGTTTCTTTGGTATATCCCAGTAAGCCCCTTGGATGTCCGGCCATACAATAGTTCAAAAGGGGAGGAAGCCTGTGGATGACTGGGGGAACTTCCCTAATGGCAAATAAACAGGTTATGGTAACAAACAGTCCCAGTTTTTCCATCCTTATCGATGCTTTACGCCCGGCGTAACATGCTCTTTAAGGTTTATTGAACCTTTCCACTAAAACCATCTGTTTGTGGATGATAGACTGAGGTTCTGGGATTGCTTGATTTTAGGAGTTTACATAGCTCTTTTGTTAACTTGGGACATTAAATGGTGTTCCCTCAGTCAGATAAGATCCTCTTGTTGGATTCCGACCCGGGAAAACAGAAGTCTAATCTTTGCTATGTTTTTTAGCAGAGATGCTACGTTAGGAGGGAACTGCCTCCGAGATATCGGTTAGGCTAACATCTAATATACCAATATATGCATGATTTTGCGCCCCTAGCAGACTTTATTAGGGGTTCCTACTAGATCCATGCAATCTACGGTCAAATGGTACATGTCTATTATGGGAAGTGTGGCTGGTACCAATGGGCTGCGGTATGCAGTTTGAACGGGCGAGTGTGATCTGACATGGCGGGGCATGAGGAAACATAGTTTGTAATTTCTGCAGAACCCAGGCCAATAAAAAGCTTCGGAGAACCTGTTCTTTGTCTTCCACCCTCAGGTGGTTCCCCCCAATGGATGACTATGTGCGAGTGTATACTACGTTACGGAATGTCCGTTCGGTACCAACAATTGTGGAGTTGTAACTGTTTGTTCCCTTGTATCAACCGATTATACTAGGTTCGTCTCCTAACTCGAGTAGGGGTAAGCAAGTGACATCATCTGGTTGGCCATCAATGTTAGTACTAGTTCTGGTCCCGTATATCCCCTTGCTAGCCGCTAATGTGGGTGGTCTCACACTGGGACCTTCTAAAAACCCCAGGACTGACCTTAGGTCAGCGAGGGTCTTAATCCTGGGTTCTGGGGTGGTAGAGTGCCTGATGCAATCTATCTTGATTGGGATCCTACTCAACCAAATAGAGTGATGGGGATGGAGGAATGGGAATTCACAGCACTCTCCTTTTCCCCCTTCTTATTTGGGCCCTCGCAAACTTCATTTCTGAACAAGGGAAAGGATTTGTTCTTATAACCATTCGTTATGGTTTTCTGCTATGTGAAACTCGGGCGCTATTCTGAGCTGGGGACCACTTTTTACGAAAATGGGGAAAGTCGGGGGGTCCCTATTATATCACATTAATGGGCCAGGTGGTACAACACCCACCTTTGAAATAGAAAGAACCAATATTCTGTTCTCAAAAAAAAACATCAACTAGTGAATATTCATGATGTCTCCTACATGTCTTACAACCAAATTGCCACTCTTGTGAAACTTTGGTTACTGTTTCTTCTAATGGGCAATAGGTATTCGGCACGAGTGTGACATTACTCCAGAGTCAAGAAGTGGGGCCCCTGAACCCCGTCTACATTAACCTTGTACAAATGCCCACAGATGGTTATTCAAGGGCGTCCTCTGGCTAGGGCCCAGGACATTGGGAATATACAGCGAATAGGTTCCACGCTTGTTGCATCTGCGGGGATCATCATTTAGTGGGAAGGTATTTGGCTGCTGTGGCCCCTCTCATGACAATCTTACATCATTTAGGTACATGTCTGTGTATACACTTAGAGATCTGTTTTACCGGGATCCCCATTGGTAGCTCTTGCCCTTAGTGTGACGAAACACTGTTGCTTGGGAGAGGAGTGTGAAGGTGGTAGCCGCTATCTCAGCGCCCCTTAAACCCTTGGTGGTACCCTTTTTACCGTCTCTGGTTAAGAGTCCTGGAAATCGGATTTAGTGGGGTTGCTCCACTATGTGGGTTGCTGGGTGTCTTTGCTGGTGCCACTTATACTTTCGACAAGTGCCACAAGCTCATCCGCATTGTGGGGGTCAATCGACTGACTCCAACGGCAGTTATTTAAGGCATGTAGGGAAGTTTCATAAGAATACTGGTCCTATGACCAAACCGTTCCACGATATTTTTTCTGTTGGTATCTGAGTTGCTGAACCGGGTTTGTAGCCACTTCAGGGCATGAGGGGGAGGTATGTCAACATCTGGCTTAGGTGTTGCTTCATCAATCGTCTGAAGTGACAATGCGTGACTTTGAAAAACATTTTGGGCCTTTTGTTTTCTAAGTTAACAAGACATGTGGTTACGCCGATAGGCGGTTGTGATCTTGAGTCTTTCTTTTTTTTCTTTTCTTTTTTTTTCCCTAGCTTTTCTCTCTCTTTTTTTTCTTTTTTCCTTTTTTTTTTTTTTTATCTTTTTTTTTATTTTTTTTTCTTTTGCCTTCTTCTTTCTTTTTTTTCTATCACTTTTCTTTTTTTTGATCTCGAACTTCAAATTTGCTAATATGACGTTAGTTAGCCGCGCTGGACTCTTATGTATCACAGTAAGCCTTTCTGGGGTGTTCGCCGCTTAGGAAGCGTGCGAATTTAGACCCAGCCCACTAGTTCTGGCCATTATCCAGCTCTTCAGCTGTGCCTTGAGCGTTTACAAAAATTTTTGCTTAAGTGAGAAGATAGGCTTACCACTCAATCCGAGGTGTCCCATCTTCTGAAGGTAGTGGTTTGGGGTCGTGGGCTTGCCATGGTCTTTCGGAATCTTGGGTGCTTGTCCTTCAGCTGGAAGGTTATGATAGATCTCCCTCCAGGATCTCGATTTCCTGCTGTAAGCCCTGAGCTAGAACCGCTTTTGCTCCCTCTCAGGCAGGGGCAGAGCTGTGTGTCTCTGCTGGTTTTGCATTAGTCTCTTGGGCTGGCATATTAACTCGCTTGTCGCTTGGGTTTCACTCGCCTTTGCTGGGCCTTCAGTCGCGCGTCTTCTGGCATAGTCGACATTGCGTTATTCCAGCGCATCAGAACACACTCGCTCTTGGTTTGGAGAGAGAGACAAAAGTACAAAACCTTCTTTATGTTTTTTTTTCTTTTTTTTATAAGTTCTTGTAAACGCCCCAGACCTTGCAGTGTTTCTGCTCGCATTCTTCCATCAGATGTGTACAACGGCGTATACCGGCTCCGCCGTCTGTCCGGGACTGTTAGAACACGGTCTTTTAGGGTAGGTTAAATGATGAGACGTCACGTACTGTTCCTTTAAACAGGCTATGCCTGGTTTATTCAGTCCCAGGCACTGAGACTGCCACAGTTTAAACAGAAAACAAAGCCAAACAAAAAGCTGTCGTCTGAGCGATAACTTAAACTTAGATGTCCCTGACTCAGAGTTGGAAGTGGCTTGTCCACTTCCACCAACAAAATAAGTACCTTTGCAGTCTTTAGACAAACTAACAGAATGAATGAAGCGATTTGGGAAAGAGGCTTTCTCACCCCTCTGCAGTTCAGCAGCCTTCCAGGCTCTTGGGCGGGGCTCAGAGGAAACAGGAAACAGGTCTTATATACCTGAACTCTAATCAGCATGACAGGTGACAGAAAACAGGCAGCAGACAAACTGTGGAATGGAGTGCCTGTACCACGAGGCTGCCCTGTTCAGCTTAGACAGGACAGAAACTGTTCAGTATCCTGGGAGCCCTGTATATGGAGTTTATTACCAACCCCTGGTTTCTGTCACAATATATATATATATATACAGGTAGTCCTCGTTATCCAACGTTTCACTTTACAACGAATGGCATATCCAATGCTTTACAATGCAACTCTATGGGCCATTATCCAACGACTAAATGCGTTATCCAACCCTCCCCACCACTGATTAACATGGGACTCACTTTACAACGGTTTCACTATCCAACGCTACTTCCAGAACGGATTCCGTTGGATTACCGAGGACTGCCTGTATATATATATATATATATATGTATATATATATATATATATAACGAAAAGAAAACAGCGCGGCTCCCATAGCATAATACTGTGATTTAATAATAAAATATACGTGCAGATGTATCATGGACACTTACAATGTGCAAGTTAAAATAAGACATAGATGTAAAATCTTTTACAATCACCCGATGGAGCCTCCGTGGGTGAGTGACGTGTGTGGTGTCCAACACACTCCTGCCGTAGATGCCAGGAGGGTGCGCGCGCACCCGGTCTCCCCCTGGCTGTAAATCCCGCGAGAGTGTGTGTCCTCCAATGTCACAGGATGCTGACGCGGCAGTCAGACTTCCTGCATCAACCGTAATGAAAATGTACCGGCTCCAGAAGCGATCGGCTCCAGGAAGTCGCATATCGCGACGAAACGCGTAGGGAAGGAGCTTGCATTGGACTTTTTAATACACCACTCATAATTTGAGTATCTTGAGCTTATTAGCATCTCGATCGCTTTTGGAGCCGGTACATTTTCATTACGGTTGATGCAGGAAGTCTGACTGCCGCGTCAGCATCCTGTGACATTGGAGGACACACACTCTCATGGGATTTACAACCAGGGGGAGACCGGGTGCGCGCGCACCCTCCTGGCATCCACAGCAGGAGTGTGTTGGACACCACACACGTCACTCATCCACGGAGGCTCCATCGGGTGATTGTAAAAGACCTTATATCATTGTCTTATTTTAACTTGCACATTGTAAGTGTCCGTGATTCATCTGCACGTATATTTTATTATTAAATCACAGTATTATGCTATGGGAGCCGCGCTGTTTTCTTTTCGTTCTGCAGATTGAGAGGAAGGTGGTTTTTTTCCTGAAGACTGGCAGCGACACCCAGTAGCTGTTTAAAGACACTTTTATTTTTCATTTTATTTCATTCACCTATTCTTTTAGGGCTTTTTTCTCCCCTTTCCTTCCCCCCTCCCACTCCCTTTCCACTTCCATCCACCCCTTCCTTCCACTTGTTTGTGTTATATGTTTATTCATGTTTTGTCTTTAGCAACTACTCTGTACATTCAGGTACTAGTGTATTCCTCTGTGTGTATATATATCACTGTGCAACTATCCCCCTTGTTGTTTGATATTCCAGCTAGCGCAGCAGTGTTTTTTCCCTTTTTTATATATATATATATATATATATATACCATAATACTGAGTTAAGTTATGGTGAGTAAAAAAAGTGACAAAAACCCTCCACAGGAAAGCAAATATGCAAATACAACTGTATGCTCATCTGCATGTCTTAGGCAGGTCTGCAACCCCGCCTTTCCCCATTATCACCCAGCATACAGCACTTCCACTGTAGCAAGGGATTCTGGGAAATGACATGCAAATGAGCACACAGTGTCACTTTTTGCCTCAAAAACCATTTTTAACATGGTTCCCTATAGGCTTAAGCTTGCTGCATGGTGACAGCTTTGAGCACAGCCAGGGTTAAGGTGCATACCCAGAAAACCACCCACAGACAGCTGTTTCGACCTTAATGTGTCTCATCAGTGTGGGGTTGATTTTAACTGGGTATGCAAAGAGGCTATGGGATAGGCTATACCATAATACTGAGTTAAGTTATGGTGAGTAAAAAAAGTGACAAGGGGGTGGGTTTGGTGGTTGCTGGGTTATAATGGGAAAGGCGGGGTTGCAGACCTGCCTAAGACATGTAAGATGACATACAGTTGTATTTACATTTGTGTGTAGATATATATATATATACAGTGTTCGACAAACATACTTGCTCGCCCGGCCGCGAGTGGATTTAACCCCCGGCGAGTAAATATTGGCCCAAGCAGCACACTTGGTACTAGGTGGCGATTAGATTTTTTGGGATTGTGTCAACCACTGTATATTATAGATATATATATATTATCATGATATATACACAAACACACACACATATACTAGTGATTACCCGACATTGCCGGGAATAAAAACGTAATAGGTATATTATTTATAAATCGCGGAACAATAGGTGACTATTTGTTTGTAAAGGTTGGATAGAATTTTGAAAAGAAAGATGGAAGAAAATGTAATAGATGTTGTTTAAAAAATGGTTTATTAAAGATACCACAGTACAATGTATATTTTGGTGACATCAGAGTTTTGAAATGTGACGTGGTGGGGGGAGGGACTGGAGGGGGGCGAGTGGGGGAAGGCGGGGGGGAGCAGGGGGCATATGTATTGTCATATGTTTAGAACGCTTGCCCCCCTCCGGGCGTCCGTTCCCCGCTGGCGCTGCGGCTGCTGCCCCCTGCTTGTTCTCCGATGGCTCGGGCCCTCTCCAACCCCCCGTTCCCGTGGCTGGGCCGCTTCCCCCCACCCCGCCGGCCGCTTGGTCCCCCGATGGTCATGCCGCCAATGAGGCCGTGCAGTGCGCGGCAGGAAGCACCATGTGTGTCCTGCCTGAGGCGAGAGTAAGGTGGCGCTCCCCCCACCGGCTGCTCCGCCGCTTCATAAATAATTAAATAAATTATATACACACACACACACACCCACACACACACACACAACAGTTGTGTGAAAAGAAGTACACCCTCTTGAATTCTATGGTTTTACAATCAGGACATAATAACAATCGTATAAAACACAAACTAGAAGATCACAAGACTCCCAAAGTTCCCCAATGGTTTGCTCTCTATAACGCTGGAATATAAGTGGGTTAAATATCCCAACATAAGTCTAACGGCTATAATACATACATAAGAGGGTACTGTTCCAACATGGGGAGGACAGGAACCACCAAAAACCTGAATAGGTTTAAAAGATGAAATTTTATATACCTTAAATACGGCGCCAACACATATAATTCAGTTTAAAAAATGTGTGGTGTAGTAGCTATCACAGGGAGAAGAGGACATCTCTAAATAGCTATCATAGGACCCTATTGATAGGTACTAGGATGTATCCATATAGAAAACTAACTAGGAGGATAATATGTATTACCAAGTATAGATTTTAATTTAAACCCTTGGATTAGTATCCAATTGGGTTAATGATGATATCACGTGTAAGTAATCCTCCGCTTAGCACATGGTTGTAAATATGGTTTGTATAGTGTAATATACAAACATACCTATATTATGCCGAGAGTATCATACCTTATGTAACGTAGAATCAGGTAATGAGAACTCTAACAATATATCGAACATACCCCCACCGCCTCAGTCGTCGCTGTGGACTAGGTTTGATATAACTATATCATCCCACGACCCAAGCATAAGGGTGCAGGGATAGCAGCGTACATTACACAACAATGTATCACAAAGTGTCGCAATGTACACAAATTTATTAATAGTGTGAGATGATAGTTTTGTCGCGCCGTGCTAGTGCCTAACACCATCAGCAAACAACCTAAAACTTACCTTTGTCTCAAGGTACATCGAGTATAATTTTCTGGCTATCACTTAACAAAAGATCCGATATTACACTTGAAAACAACCTGTTGAAAGATACAGCGACAAATAGCCTCTTGAGGGCTATATCCAGCACCCAACACTGTGTCAAGCCATAACCCACGGGCCGATATCTCGCCTACGGCGAAACTGTTCAACCCTAAATAATTATAACCAACAACCAAATCAAGACCAATAGATTCACTTAACCGTGGCCATTCAAGGTACTCGGAAGGCATCACATAGAGCCGCCAACCCAACACATACACGGCTTTTGGCCGATACGTCCCTCAAAAAAACTCTGCCAATGACATGTACAACCCGTACGTTTGTAGGACATTTTATAAGTCAATGGGTATCAATTTGTATCGCATTTTCAATAGACAGGGCATATTTGTTTCCCCCCTTTGGTTCCCCTCGGACGAATGCCGATGTAAAATGGTTTTAAATCACCTATCCCCTAGACATTACAAGCAGAAGAACCGTATCGTTTAAGGATATTCGTGTGAAAAGAATCTCTGGCCTGGGCTACATCACAGAGAACTGGCTCCAAACCGCAAACCAACTTGCTCTAACGCCGGTCGTGGATGCAAGCCCTTTTGGGTTTGTGGCGAAAGAACTGAATTATTGGACTCCACACCAACAACAAACATCAAGATGCAAGAATTCTATAAATTGTGTTCTGAGGGGGTCAAGACTGTGGGTTGCCCTGCGGAACTGTGAGGTCGGTAAAACTCTTTCATTTGGGGTTAATCTGGAATTTTTATGTGTTTTGCGCCGTTATTTAAGGATAATAAAATGTCATTCATTTTCCAACCTATCAGGTTTTGTGGTTCCTGTCCTCCCCAGTTGGGAAGCATACCTTATTGACTTATATAGCCTATGTGACATATGTTGGGAAATCTACCCCCCTATATTCAGCAGATAGTGAGAGTGCAACAATTGGGGAAGACATCTTTTGGGAGATCTCTGTGTGATCTCTAGGTGTTGGTGTATACAAGACATTATCCCTATGCAACCAGCTGCTTCTAACCAAACTCTAGCAATATTATTTGTTTGGGAGAGTTTGAGTTAAGTTACCTATAATAACAATCGTCTTTGTCCTTAGCAGTCTGAAAGCTGCAGTGTCAGCTTTTTTTTTTTGGGGGTGGACTTCATACACAGTTCGGCATGGGGACAATCTTAAGGTTACCTAAAGAACGCAATAGCGCCGGTCAAGCGTTGCCCTTCCCGTCTATGTCTCAAAGTTTTGGCGGACTCCGTTACAATATGGGGAAATGTAATCATCGTCTAAGGAACAGACATCTTGTTAAAAATAGAAGGATCAATAAACTGGGGGCTGTCAAGGGTGGTGTGAACCGAATGCTAAAAGGATTTTTGGGTCTCCTACTAGAACTGATTGGAGTAAACAAAAACACACTAGCAGGATATTGCACTGAAGTGCATCTTTATAATTAGGTCAAATACCACCTCAGATGAACAACAACACAAACATACAGTATTACAACCGGTTCATGAGGTTTATTTAACCAAAATAAGCCACCTCAATGCTCTACTTTTTGACACTTATATACCATATATATATATATATATAATATATCTATATATAATATATATATAATATACAATACATTAATATATATAATATATAGAATATATTTTGTGGGGGTCCAGGGTTCCCACAAGAGCTTTGCTGGGGTTTTTTAACCTATTCTCAGCTGTTGGGGGTTAGTGCTCCTCCTTTCCAGGTTTTAAGCCCGCCCCTCCCACTTCCCAAGGAGTAGGTTCTTTCATTCTGCTGGATACAGATCCAATGCTGGTCTTCTTTCTTTTCTCCCTCCTAATGAGTTAAATGAGAATTTTAATCCTAATTAGGTCTATTATATTTTATCTGGTACAGTGTTAGGACCTGTGAACTGGTTTCGTGCCTCGTTCGTGGCTCCAGGCTTACAACGTTTGTCCAAGGTTAAAACTAAATGACCCCTTTTCCAAGAGAATATAACTGTGTATTTGTGTCATTTTGGATGTATCATTGGGCGTCTCTGTCTTCTAAA
>WSYH01018356.1:0-11054 GCA_036426205.1 Ascaphus truei
CATGCACTTACAATGTGCCAATTAAAAATAAGCGATATCACACAAAGGTGAATTGGAGGTGTCCTGAACTGCTACCGCTTCCTTTGGTGTTTGCTGGCTTCCACGGCGTCCTGTGTCCCGAATCGGAGCCTCCTCTTTGCGCCCTCTGGATGTGTGACGCACACGGCTGCAGGTTAGGTTTGCTACGGGTCGCCTCGAAGCCCAAAATTGGTCCACTCAACGCGTTTCGCCCAGCTAGCAAGAACTGTTGTCGGCTTCGTCAGGAGTGTTCATTTTCATCACTTAACACTTTTTATTATCATTGTTCACTTTTATATAGAGTTGTTAGCGCCTTTTATCACTTCTTTTCACATTAAATTTATATTATCTCACAATTATTTTTTATTTAATGGCACTTATTATTTACAAACCTTTGGAACGGCCATGGGACCCAGATTCGCCCCCAGCTATGCCAACCTCTTCATGGGGTTGTGGGAGAACCTCCATGTTTGGTGGAACGCACGACTGGTGGCGGGTCTGGTTTTCTATGGCCGTTTCATTGACGACATCATTTTGAATCTGGGACGCAGGATAAGCTTCTAAAATGAACAAGAAATTCCCGACGCGTTTCGTGCGCATGCGCGCACTTCTTCAAGGGATGTGCTCCACCTTGTGTCTCAATAGTATAAATACATTTGGTCATTAATGGCAATAGGCTAATTACATGATTGAAAAAGCATTAACCCTATAATTGCCATAATCAAGGTGGGCAGAAGAACTAGCCTGGCTAGACACTAAACATGACAAAACTACACAAATGACAACATAAATACCTTAGTATTATAAAACATTAAAATATTAAAAAGTGTTTAAAACATAAATAAATGGAGACAGGATTGACATAATGATGATCACAATAGAATACATCACAGAAAGGCTTTAAGTTCAAAATCTATATTTAGCCCTCTTGGAGAAAGTGTTTTAAATTCATAGATCCAGTATGCTTCACGCATACTAGGCTGTTGTAATCTATTTCCACCTCTCAGATTGGCCTGAACTACCTCAATTGCCTGACACCGTAAACGTTTGGGATTTTTATCATGACATAAAAGAAAATGATGAGAGACACTATGTGTAACTAGTCCCTTTTTGATATTATAAATGTGCTCATAAATACGTCTTTGAAAAGTTCTCCCTGTTCTGCCAATATACTGCAAGCCACAAGGGCAATCGAGCAAGTATATTACAAAAGTTGAATGGCAATTGATTAGTGTCTTAATGGGATAACTTTTAGAAGTTACATTAGATTTAAAATATTTAATATTCATGCTATAGGAACAGGCTACACATTTCGCACAAGTACGGAAACCTACTATACTCCCTGCCTGACCTGTTTTTTGTTGTTTTACAGGGCAGCTCGGGGCTAATTTAGATTTTAAATTATTGGCCTTTGAAAATATGATGTTTGGTTTTTTTGGCAGAATCTCTGCCAAAACATCATCTTTCAACAGGATAGGCCAATATTTGTTTATGATCTGTTTGATTTTGGGTGCCATCTCATTATATTGACTGATAAAAGCAACTTGTGTATTACACCTTTTTACTGTGACATTTCTTTTATTATTATATTTAAGCAGAGTGTCCCTTTGTATGTTATTGACTTGTTCTAAAGCTTAGTCTAAGAGGCTCTCCGAATACTTCCTCATAATAAATGTATTCTTTAGGTCCTTTGCCTGTGACCTAAAGGTCTCCTCTTCGGAGCAGTTGCATTTAAGACGCACCAGCGGACCCTTGGGGATATTTCGTAGCCACTGTGGGTTATGCTGACTATCAGCACGTACATAGTTGTTAGCCTGTACTGGCTTAAAAAAAGTCTTAGTGTGCACTGTGTTGTCTTTAATATAAATGTGGAGATCCAAAAAATCAATGTGCTCAATGTTGTGGTAGCAGATGAATCGAAGATTAAATTGATTGTGATTTAAATACGTGCAGAAACTATCCAGTGAAGTTTGATTACCTGACCACACAAAAATCACATCATCAATGTAGCGCCGCCAGAGCACCAGGTTCGCTCCTAGGGGACAGTTGTTCCAAATAAACTCCACCTCCCAACTGTCCATAAATAGATTGGCATAACTAGGAGCAAACCTCGTGCCCATAGCGGTACCACATTTCTGAATGTAATAATGTGAGTTGAAAGTGAAATAATTGTGCGTCAAAATAAACCGAATGCCATCCACTAAAAAATTCCTTTTAATAAGTGAATAATTACTTACATTCTTCAATTTGCGAGACACGGCATGGCAGCCCAATTGATGGGCAATCACAGTATATAATGATGTAACGTCAGCCGTGGCTAGTATATACCCACGCTGACATTCAAGGTCTCTCAAAATTTGTAATATATGTGTAGCCCTTTTTGTGAACGCCTGCAATAAGGAACTACTGTGGTGCATGTACCTGTGTCCTCAGGAGCTCTGAGCCTCCGCTATTTGGGAGCCTGGGGTCATACCTTTATTAATCGCGGTGCAGCGCCTCCACTTGCCCAGGATCCCCATGATAGAGATTATACCCTGAGCAAGAACATCACAACAGCATTATGCAACAGCAACCTTTTATATATCATGCATAAAGAACAAATGATCTGCAGAATAAACATATAACATTACACACACACACACCGTGGCTCGGCCACACCTTATTAGGGATAATGTCCGGTTTATGCTGGACTATCAGCACGTACATAGTGTTAGCCTGTACTGGCTTAAAAAAAAGTCTATAGTGTGCACTGTGTTGTCTTAACTATAAATGTGGATCCAAAAAAAACTCAATGTGCTCAATGTTTGTTGGTAGCAGATGAATTCGAAGAATTAAATTGATTGTGATTTAAATACGTGCGAGAAAAACTATCCGTGAAGTTTGATTACCTGACCACAACAAAAATCACATCATCAATGTAGCGCCGCCAGAGCACCAGGTTCGCTCCTAGGGGACAGTTGTTCCAATAAACTCCAACCTCCCAACGTCCATAAATAGATTGGCATAACTAGGAGGAAACCTCGTGCCCATGCAGGGTACCACATTCTGATGAATGTAATAATGTGAGTTGAAGAGTGAATAATTGTGCGTCAAAATAAAACCGAATGCCATCCACTAAAAAATTCTCTTTAATAAGTGAATAATACTTACATTATTCTCAATTTGCGAGACACACGGGCATGGCAGCCCAAGTTGAGGGCAATCACAGTATATAATGATGGAACGTCAGCCGTGGCTAGTATATACCCACGCTGGACATTCAAGGGTCTAAAAATTTGTAATAATGTGTAGCCCTTTTGTGAACGCCTGCAATAGAAAACTACTGTGGTGCATGTACCTGTGTCCTCAGGAGCTTGAGCTCCGCTATTTGGAGGCCTGGGGTCATACCTTTATTAATCGCGGTGCTGCAGCGCCTCACATTGCCCAGGTACCCCATGATAGAGATTATACCTGAGCAAGAAACACACAACAGCATTATGAACAGAACCTTTTATATATCATGCATAAAGAACAAATGATCTGCAGAATAAACATATACATTACACACACACACAAACGTGGCTCGGCACACACCTTATTAGGATAATGTCCTGTAAATAGGTGGCTCTGCCACTCTCCCTAGGAGTATGTCTTATAACCAGTATAGTATGGTACCATAGGATTTGCACAGGTGGCCCAATTAGTTAGGGGAGGCGGGAGTCAGCGCCTGGTGACCGGTGTAGGTGCAAGTAAAAAAATGTACCTTCCGGTCACTGCGATGACCATCACACTCCACGCAGAGGTCCTAGCGTTGCTCCAGCCTTTCGCCGTCACTCCTTGCTGCAGCGCCGTCTGTATCCAATCCAAGATGGCGGCGCAGCTCCGCAGCCAAATCACACTAATGGGAAAATGTCCCTACCAACTAAGGCCGTCCTTACAAAACAGCACCCTACGATGACAGGGGAATACTCCTCGGGCCGGGGGGATACCTTTCACCAGCGGACGGGGTCACTGACACTCCCGCTCGCGCACCACGAGGTGTCCGCCAACCTCCTCCTTCAACTCACCTCTCTGCTCTGACCCACCGCCCACATGCATCCGTTCCTCTATACAGAGTCTCGCACCACGATTGGTTCTCAGCCTCAGCTGACTCTCTCGCAGTTCGGAGTTCAGAGTTCAAAACCCCCAAAGTCTCCACAGATTGGTTGCCCTTCGCGCGCTTCTCTCGCGCATGCGCAGCCCAACTTGTACACAGTGACCTTGCTGACAGAATGACAATATGGCGCTGCTTTGTGATTGACAGCGCGGAACCTTTAGATATATATATTGCCACTTACATTCTCCCCTCTCAGAATCCAACGTCCCCGCTGGACTACATAAACCACATATATATATCAACTATTACACAAACCCTCTCAGTCTAGATCAGGTTACACATTCCGTTAAACAGTACCATCATAGTTGCATCTATGCCGGCCACTGCTGAGCCTCATAATGGGGTGCCCCAAATTGATCATATGCCATTCGCATGGGAGGCTGACAGGCTCTTTGACTTCGCCGGGGTTGATTCTCCTCTGCTTCTCTGCAGAGTATCCAGTCTCAATTTGTGCTTCCATCTCTACCTTGAGGGGTTTCCAACATTAGTACTGTCTCTTTGGGGTGTGAATGAAACATGGATCTTGAGGATCTAGGGGCTGACTCGCGTGAGTCAAAGGTCAATGTTCGGGCCAAGAGGCTCTTTACCCGTGGCTCTTCGGGGAGATGCCTCCGCGGCCGGAAGGCCTCTTTGAGAGGTTCCTTCCATTGGATCCTCAGAGGTGGCAATTTTTACAGTTCTGGGCCATCCTCTGTGTGTTCAACATCCTCCATCTGATGGGCGTGGCTGGGACTTCAATTCATCCGTTCCCTACTCGATGGTATGGGAAGCAGATGATTCCGATGCCACACTTTACGCGGCCTTCAGAATCCTTGATCCGTACACAGGAAGACCAGGCATTTGTGACTCCACCTCATACACACCCTCCCGCACCGGTTCTGCCAATTTATGCTTCCCAGGAACACATAAGTTGCGTAAGAGGGACCGCATCTCCGGGGGTAATTTCTCTATGAGTACTTTGTGATCGTAGCGCGCTTTATTCCCCGCATTCAATTGCGCAGGTCAGTTCAGCCAATTTATAGGCCAACTGATAACCTGTCCCTTAGTCGCTGGACATATCGGAAATGCGTCCTATTGGATACCCCATCGGTAGATATCCGCAGGCGCACATCCACCGGTAAACGGGCTTCTCTTCGAAACATCAAAAAATACGGGGTAGTACACAGTGGACTTCATGTCGGGTACAATTATACGCATGTACACCAATGCTCGAGTGTTTACTCCACTCCGTCTTTGCGGGCTCGTCAGAGTTCCTAACATATCTAACAAAGTGCGATTGAACCGTTCAGGCAAAGCATCCCCTTCGGTGGGTGGTACGGGGGTAGTACGCGACTTGGCATGTTCAGTAGTGTGAGCAACTCCGTATCAGTGTACTCTCAAAGATCCTTGCCCTGATCAGAGTGAAGACGATTCGCAACCCATAGTGAATGAAATATTTCTCCCATAGTCTCGGGCCACCGTTACGGCCTTTTGGTCTTCGTAGGGAACGCTTTGGGCGTACAGTGTAGTGGTCAGTGATCACTAGAACATTACTAACTCCCCGATTGTCGGGCTCGCTACAGAGAAAATCCATACACACCAAATCCATTGGACCGAGCTTTTCAAGTGTGCCAAGGAGCCGCCCTGGTGGGAGTGTCTTTCTTTGTAAACAGCGATTACACCTCCGACATGTTGCTCCACGGACTCCCTCATTCTCAGCCAATGAACCTATCTGTAGTAGCCCAAATGTCTTGTCAATGCCCAGGTGACACCATGGTCATCGTGAAGGGCCGGAGACTAGGGTTCTAAAACGTTCTGGCAAAAACAGCTGACGCCGATCGGGGATGGTTGTGATAAGGTATCCACCCGATATAACAAAAATTGTCCATTTCGAACTTCCCAACTCATTTGACAGGAGTTTCACCAAGTCTTTGGGGCTCGCTTCAGTATAGAAGGGTTATCTTGTTTGTCCGCTTGCACTGCTAGCTCCCCCTAGGGGTCTTGTGTTTGATAATGCACTAGATCCTCCACGAGATATGATATTATCGTCAGTGATATTCATATCCTTCTCGACTGATAGGCCCGAGGAAATAGCCCGCGAATGGCATCCACACGAGTCAACGACCCGTAATCCGAGAATGCCACGTGGTCGTCGACTAACCGCAGCCACGAATCCCGGGACCCGGTATTCTTCCCAAACTTCCTCATCAGGGTGGATTGAAGGCAGGTCGACGAGAGACAGGGCGTCGGCACCTATTGGGTGGTGGGTCCGGGTTGTATTTAAGGTTGAACCTGTAATTGGCTAGAGCAGCTAACCACCGATGTCCTGTGGCATCCATTTGGCAGACGTATTGATATAGGTCATGGGATTGTTATCCGTGCGTACTCGAACTGTACCCCATATAGGTAGTCATGCAGCTTATCTCACAGCCCCATTTAGCGCCAAGAATTCCCAGTTTATGACCGGGTAATTCTGCTCGCTAAGGGTTAAGCTTCGGCTCGCATAGGCCACCGGACGCAGCACGGTCTCATACTTCTGATGCAAAAACCGCTCCTAATCCGCTAAGGCTAGCATCAACATAGAACGTAGTCTCTGTCGGGTCCGCGTAGGCCAAGACGGGAGCCCGAGTGAGGCTGGCCTTTAAGTTCTTGAGCCTGTCACACATTCTGGAGTCATGTCTTCCCAAAGGGTGTCTGCGCCGAGATTCCTTTTCTCCCGGTTTCTCCGATACACCTTTAGAAGATCATTCATCGCTTGGCCTTGCTGGAATAGCTCTCTACGAACCGCCGATAATAGCCACAAAACCCCAAGAAGGACCGCAACTCTTGGACATTTTGAGGTCTAGGCCCAATTCACCACCGCCTCTATCTTCCCTGGGTCGGTGGATACCCATCAGCCAGTACAATATGGCCCAATACGTCACAGAGGACCGACGAAATTGCATTTGTCCGCGACAGTTTGAGACCCTCCCCCTGAAGTCTATCCAGCACCTTCATCAGTTCTGGAGAGTGCTCCTTAGGTCGTACCATAAGTCTGCCCGAACACGATATGTCGTCCAGGTACATAAGCACTCTGCGGGGGTTAAGGTCTCCGAGGTTTTTTCCATTAGTCTCTGGAACGTGGCCGGGGCACCGCAGATCCCTTGCGGCATGCGGGTAAATTGGGTTAAACCCTAATGGACAGATGAAGGCCGTTTTTTCTTGGTCTTCCTGGCCCATGGCACTTGAAATATCCGGACCTGAGGTCAGACACACTGAACCATTTGCTCCCGTCAGAGCGTTCAGGAGGTCCTCGATTCGGGGCAGTGTGTACTGATCGGAATAGTACGGGTATTCAGAGTTTTATTAATCCACACATAGACGGACCGTCCGTTCTCTTGCGGACTACCACAATGGGTGAGGCGTAAGGGCTCCGAGGATTCCTGCACGATGCCAGCCGTTTTCATCTCGTCGATTAACCTCACTTCGTCACATCCCTGGGGGCAAGGGCGGGAGCGGGAAGGTGACAGCGAGAACAGTCTGGCAGCGGCCCTGCATGGTAGGGTGCGGGTAGCGTCGCTCATTCGGTGATGGTGGGCGCTGCGACTGCAAACCGTCCATATCACCGTGGAGAAACACACATCCTCGGTCGGTAGCTCGAGTCCAGGTCTCCCATAACCGGAGAGTGGCGAGCGCCGAAGTAAATTCCAAACGACTCGACGGTAGTAGGTGGGCACTAGAGGGTCCCGTCGAAAACTTCTCCTCAGGAGTTTACAGGGTTATTGTCCCAGCGTCTCGCCTGTCGATAGTCATGGGTACGGGGGAATATTCTGCACGTACACCCAGGTGTTCCTCGGAATCTTCCGGGCCATTCCTTGACGAGGGCTAGTATGTATCCCAAACGTGTCGTCCTGGGCCATACTTTCCACGGTGAAGAGTTGATCCTCCAACCGTCGTCGGGGGTAGTGACAAGCGGCGACCATTCGTCCTTCCCCCGGGGGAATTTGAGTCAGTCCCCATCTTGAGTGTAAAGGACCGCATAACTCTCTTCAGCCGCAATTCTACCGCAGACCTCTTGGAGGGCGGGACAGGCGCGTAAGGCAAGCAGTGGGGCTTTCTCCCGCTCTGCAAAAACTGGCGAAACACGCGCGCACAATGTCAGCGTTGGTCCCCAAGATAATTGGGGCGCTGCTGGGTGGTCCTGAGGTTCGGGGCACACTAAGGCCTCCACTTCCATAGGGTGATGTTACAGTATTCAGTGGAGAATATCTAACTGACCTTTACTACTCCGTCTATGGGTAATCTTCATGACTCAATCCCCGTAGTGCAGGGCATCCGCAGATAACAACGGCAGTCGGTGGAGATGTTGGTGTAGAAGGGCCGGTATTCGATGGTTACTTGAGAACCCGTATCCAACAATGCGCGGCGTAGATGCCTTCGATAACTACCGCGAACAATGGAAGCGGGGCCAATTCGGGAGCTCTGAGAGGGCGGCAACACCTTTCATCCTCCAGGGGTTGGCACGGCATCGATTGCGCGGTCGGACGACGTCCTCCGCGAGGTGGGGCAGTGGGCCCGTAAATGTCCCACTTTCCACATGCGTAACACTGCATTTGGCTGAGGTAAGCTTCGTCTCTCCTGGTTGGGGGATTGCCCCAGTCGGGGGAGAGGCCTGGGTGTCACTGGGGTAGGGACATCCTCGGAATCGGGATCCCAGTGTCGGGCACGTCGGGCTTGGGTCACTTTCTTGGCTTCTTTACCCCGGGCGGTTGGCTTCTTCCCAGTGGCTAAGTCACGCCCTAACAACACCATCTCGTGCGCTTGGACCCGATCCATTAAGTCGTGAAACGACAGGGTCTTGCCGGGCGTTATGCAGCTACTGACCGCACCGACACGGGTGTAGGGTAGGAGGAGGCCCCTCAGCAAAGAGTGGTACGTAGTCCGTTGGCTTCTTTCCTTGGCAACACGCCTTTCTCACCAATTCCAAAATCCAGGTTGTTGTCGCTGAGAAAATAGGATACCCATTTCCCCTTCCTTCTGGGCTAACGCATGAAATTTTGACATCATATCCACCGGAGCTCCATACGCCTTGGTTAGGCAGTAGATGAGATCTGTGCATCAGCTTCGGGTTGTCATCACGGTAGTAGTGCAATGTGGGACGGGGGGGTCGTCGAGGCACTCGACGATGCGCTGTTGCGGACGGTCCGTGCAGGTCCATTCAGGCAGCGTAGACCTGTCGTATGATCCAACCAGTCCTCTATCCTACTTCCCCTTGGGGCGTGGGTTTCTCACCGGAGAAGGCCTTTAACTTCCTGTACTGAAGCGACTGGTGGGTATTGTGGATAGCGGCGGCTAGTGCGGGAAAAGAGGTGTCTCCCGGTAAGCTATCCCCAAAGGCAGGGTGAGCGTCCAATCTTGATAGCTAAGTCGGTTGAGGCCAGCCGCAGGCCGGACGGGGTAGATGAGGAGCTAGGCTCAGGGCTGCGGGCCAGCGAGGGTGCAGGCCACGGTCAGGGGAGTGGTTGGGCCTCCCGTTGCGGCGCCAACGGTGGGGGGTATACTCTCTCGGGGGGTGGAAGTGGCCAGGGGCAACAGGGGTGTCCGCCTGGACTATGGGACAGCGCACCCCGGGGCCTCGGGCAGCAGCGTATATACGGGCAAAGCCTCGGGCCGTATATCTTGTTCAGTGGCATACAAGATCCGGGCCAGGTGTCTGTCGCGGTCATAAAAATGGTCTTGTACTGGGCATTGTCCAGGAGAGGGAGCTTTGGACCTGCTCGGTCACTGTGCCTAACGAGATCATGGCGGGGAACATGGCCCAGCGCGAAAACACAGGTTAAGGGAATCCCGCGCCGTTGGGCCCCACTTGCGCACCTCGAGCGCCAGGGCACCGACATGATGTGGGTTGGTTGCACAATAGAGACAAAAAATGTGGGGGCACCCCAGGTCTAGTATCTCAGCAGCGCTCCAAATGTAGCCCTTTTTGTGAACGCCTGCAATAAGGAACTACGTGGTGCATGTACTGTGTCCTCAGGAGCTCTGAGCCTCGCTATTTGGGAGCCTGGGGTCATCCTTTATTAATCGCGGTGCAGCGCCTCCACTTGCCCAGGATCCCCATGATAGAGATTATACCCTGAGCAAGAACATCACAACAGCATTATGCAACAGCAACCCTTTATATATCATGCATAAAGAACAAATGATCTGCAGATAACATATAACATTACACACACACACCGTGGCTCGGCCCAACCTTATTAGGGATAATGTCCTGTACATAGGTGGCGCTGCCACTCTCCCTAGGAGTATGTCTTATAACCAGTATAGGTATGGTACCATAGGATTTGCACAGTTGGCCAAATTAGTTAGTGGGAGGGGGATCAGCGCTGGTTGACCGGTTGAGGTGCACGTATAAACAATGATACCTTCCGGTCACTGCGATGACCATCACACTCCACGCGGGTCCTAGCGTTGCTCCAGCCTTTCGCCGTCACTCTTGCTGCAGCGCCGTCTGTATCAATCCAAGATGGCAGCGCAGCTCCGCAGCCAAATCACACAATGGGAAATGTCCCTACCAACTAAGGCCGTCCTTACAAAACAGCACCCTACGTGACAGGGGATACTCCTCGGGCCGGGGGGATACCTTTCACCTAAGCGGAGGGTCACTGACCCTCCGCTCGCGCACACGAGGTCCGCCAACCTCCTCCTTCACCTCCTCTCTGTCTGACCCACCGCCACACGCATCCGGTTCCTCTATACAGAGTCTCGCACCCGATTGGTTCTCAGCCTCAGCTGATCTCTCGCAGTTCGGAGTCAGAGTTCAAACCCCCAAAGTCATCCACAGATTGGTTGCCCTTCGCGCGCTTCTCTCGCGCATGCGCAGCCCAAACTTGTACACAGTGACCTTGCTGACGAATGAGATAATATGGCGCGTCCTTTGTGA
>WSYH01018357.1:0-11054 GCA_036426205.1 Ascaphus truei
CAACGGGCTATAGGGGGAATAAAGGAGGAGAAGAAAGGACAAAAAGGGGGCGGGGCCGAAGCGTTTGAGTCAAAACTGGCTTGAAAAAACTGAAACTGGACGAGGGGCGGGTGGAGCTAGTTTGGGGCGGTGACTAAGAAGCAGATGGCGCAGGAGGGCTAAGGTAAGGAGCTTGTTCCTGCTGGGGAGAAGAGGGGTAAAACATGTAAGGGGCTTTGGGCTTGTGTATGGGGCTAACCATGTAAGGGCTTTCGGCTGGGGGAAGTGGGCTAACCATGTAAGGGGCTGTGGGCTAACCATGTTGGGGCTTGGCTGTGGGGAGGGGGCTAACTATGTATGGGGCTTTGGGCTGGTGCTAGCCATTTAAGATGACTTTGGGCTAGGGGTGATAAATGCTTTCTGGCACGTGTCCGTTTATCTCTGTACTGGCCGCCGATGTGCAATCGGTGTTTGCTGGCCCTTGTGCGCATCGTAACCGCGCCTCGTCAAACATGCATGCGCGACTCGGTCGCACGAGTGGTTGGCAAGTGCCAATCGCACATGCGCATAAGCACCGCAAAACCGATGGCACACTGTTGCCCGGGAATGCTCATCGCACATGCACATTTGGCGCTCGCGGACTGTGCATGCGCAACATTTGTCCAGTTTATGCTGGGACAAATATAGTCACCCTACACTAGAGAACGATGCAGCTTTCAGAAGATGTTACCAACATTATAGGGCAAGGCCTAACAGATCCAAAGCAAAACCTCTACAGATTATAGTAGAAAAAATCTTACATATTGCAAATTGCCAACATTGTCAAAAGCTGACAATGCCTACTAGAGAAATTTGGTGGAGGCCATTCCTCCGTCCCGTGATACTCATTTCAGCAGCCCAGGGATAGGATGACAAATCCAAAGCATAAAGTCCGCTGACATCAGTCGTGCAATACCGGAGTCCTTACTGATGTTATACTGCAGACTTGCCTATTTATGACAGATACTCAATATTGTGCGGACCCAATTAATAATGTCTGATTCTTCTCTCTACTTTCCTCTCTGAAAAACAGCCCTCAACCCAATGTTAAGTCAAAAGGAGAGGAAAGAACTCCTGCATTTTTCCTACTAATTTCCTAAAAGAGACTCGTCAGACCAAGACATTCTCTCCTGCTAACGAATGAATAAAATATCCTTGTGTTTCACTGTCGGTTAGGATGAGAGCTTCCTAATGTATAAAGGAAGACCAGACAGGACCTCTCCAAGTAACACCAGGGTCTGATGAAGTTACTCTGTACAGAAGGAAACCAGATCAGGACACTTCTTCAAGTAACAGATAAAGGCCACCTGTTACAAGGGTAGGTCCTGCTGCAGCGCCTGACAAGAGCCCGCCCTCCATGGGGCCAGGCCCCTCTACCCACCTTGTGCCCGCCGTGTTGTGAGAAACAGATTTCTCTGAAGACATGAAATCTGTTGCTCACAAGTAGAGACGGAGGCGCTGGCCACGTGCCCCCCGACCCCCAGTCTTTCTTTCCCCTGCACTCACTGCAGACCTGGGATCCGCGCTGCACGTGCCACCCAGCCCCTGACAGGCTGGCATTCACGCCGACACCGGGGCCCTCAGCCTAAAGGAACTCAGGACGGAGATTACAAACTGTAGCCCTGGTAAGAAATGGGGCTATAGTTCTATTCTCCTCCTGAGTTAAACTCTGCTAAGGGCAGATGGCCAAGTTGATATGGGGTTTCCCCACTTATGACCTAGGTTTGTGTAAGTGAAGGTAGGTCATGTGACCCTGTGTCCAATCAAAGAGAGCCAGGGGCGGTGCGCTACTGGAGTTACATAAGGCAGTGTCACTTCCTATTAGTGCACAAGTAGTGTTAGTAGAAGTTGGAGAGTTAGTGTGCTACAGTTGGAGGAGAGGAAGTGAGCGCTTCTGAGTTAGCTGATGCAACTGTAGTGTAGTGAGGTGGACCAATACCTCTCACCCTGCTTAGGGGGTGAGGGAAGAGTTAGCCCACTCTGGATGCCCTGATCCAGAGGGTGGCAGGGAAGACCATCCTAGGGAGAACAGTCCAGAGTGGATTGGACATTCCTGTACCTATCTTCTGCTGCTGCCATGGAAATAAAGACTGCTGCTTTTAAAGACAACCTTGTGTGTGGACTGGAATCTCTCAGCCTGTGGGACTCTCTGGTAAGGATTCCACCCGCATTCCTGGGGCTTACTAAGATGGAGGCGCTGCACCATTGAACAGAACAAAGGCATCCACCCCAGTAGAAACAAGAATAAAAAACCGGGGGCTTCTAAACTAAAATGAAACAATATATGGTCTATACAGTGCAGTGACAGTGATATGTAAATTTTAAATATATCATATAATATGATAAATGACCTCCACCAATAAAAGTGAATACAATGGTGATGTGTAAATACAAACAATGAAAGCAATCTACACCCGTTAAAACAGGACTGTCCAGGTCCAGGTAGAGTCTTGGTAGTTGGTAAATTTGAGCGGAGCGCTGTTGTCTCGTGAACATGAAAGATACAAATATATAATGGTGCAGGAATGGTATAAACAAATGAAGTCTAGAAACTCTGCAAGGGTGGTACTCTCACAATTGACAATGTCAATATAGCGTATCAGAGACACTTTCTCTCTCTGATAGGAGCCCTTTAATGGATTCCCCTCAGAGTGGTGTCTTGATAACGTATCAGGAAGCTTGTTTGTGGTCAGGGTTTAACTCCCAAGGTTTATGTAGAAGAACGAGAGAACGCACAATGGTACAGTATGTGTCTAAATAATGTATTAGCAGCAATGACAAACATATGCATGATGCACTCACTTTCCATATGCTTTACATTCGAGGGAGAGGACAGCTGGTTGTAGAGATGCCGGTGTCTCCAGGAGCGGCGGAGCGCTTCCGCGTGCGTCCCGTGTATCCGCGTTCACGTCCTGTGACGTCTCGGGTTGGGGCGGAAGAAGCTGCCCTGTGTGTGTCCGTTCCGGCCAGCACCTAGCTCCAATGTTTCTCCCAGCTCAGTCACCTCCCACGAGTATCGATTCTACGCGGTTCGCTGTGGCTTCTTCAGGAATCGTATTAATGGACCCATGTGTCCCTCCTATATATATAGTCCATGATCAAATACAGTGCCAATCAGGGGGTCCAATACAATAATTGCCAATCGTATGTGTTTTGTGGCATTAGCTAAGGGTGTGTTACAATATACAATACAATAATAATATAGACAGGCTTTCATTGCTATCAATCTGAAGAGACACACTCATGGCTAGATAACCCAAAGGCTCTACGGCTGTTATCATGCAAGCATGTATCCATAAAGATAAGCCAAAACAGTTTAAATCAATATCACTGGTGAAATTTTTAAATGAGGGGGTATATAAATTGTAAAAACAGATTTCGTTATTTACATTTTAGAGTTCCTTGCGGTCTCCACTACTAGGACGTACCTCAAGGCCTCTTAAGTACGATTTTAGAGCATCTTTTAAATATCAAGAAGGGTATATTAACACACAATGTCTCTAAGCATTTTAGTTTACATCACCAATCAACCCAAATTTTTAACTTTAAAGGTATAGAACATTCCCCGATACATTGGAGAGGGCAATAGTTTAATACTTAGCAAAAAGGAAACCTTTTGGATTCATAAATGCAGACCCTCAATCCAAGGGTCTTAATGTTGATATAAGACATTGGCGCCTCTGATATAACCTTCTTAATAAGTTTCATTCTTAATACATCTCATTTCTTTTGTGCTCTGAATATTTTAGTGTAGCAATTTAACAATAACTGTTAATTTATTGTAATATATGTGTATCAATGCTTTAATACATATACTGATTGGCAATTATTGTATTGTACCCCCCTGATTGGCCATCTGTATTTGATCATGGACTATAAATATAAGGAGGACACACACACACACTGACTGACCCCTTACAGACCCCACAACACACACTTGACTGATCCCCCCAGACCCCACAACCTGACGACCCCCTCACCAAATGCGAGTCCCCCCAGAGCCCCCACACACGACTGATCCCCCCCAGTACCACCCACACATGACTGACCCCCCAGACCCCACACACACGACTGGACCCCCCCCAGACACCAACACACTGACGACCCCCCCCCCAGACCCACACACACACTGACTGACCCCCCCACCCCCACACACATGACTGACCCCCACCCGACCCCCAACAAAATGTATTCTGACCCCCCAGACCCCCACACACTGAATACCACCAGGACCACCAACACACGACTGACCCACCCAGACCCCCACACACACAAACTGACTGACCCCCCATACCCCACAGACACTGACTGACAGTCCACCCCCAGACCCCCACAACACACTGACTGACCCCCAAACCCCACACACACTGACTGACCCCCCAGACCCCCACACACATTGACTGACCCCCCCCAGACCCCCACACACCACAACTGACCTCCCAGCGCCCCCACACACACTGTGACCCCCCAAACACACTGACTTGACCCCCCCCCAGACCCCCCACACACACTACTGAACCCCCCCAGATCCCCACACACCATGACTGACCCCCCAGACCCCACACACACTACTGACCCCCCAACCCCCCACAACACTGACAGAACCCACACCACAATGTACATGACCCCCCCCCAGACCCCCCACACACACTGACTGACCCCCAGACCCCCACAGACACACACACACTGACTGGTACCCACCCAGACCCCCACACACACATGGGACTGACCCCCCCCCCCAGACATCCACACACACTGACTGACCCCCCCCCATACCCACACAACACTGACTGACCCCCCCAGACCCCCACACACCACTGATACCCCCCCCCACACACCCACACACCCCACACACACCCACCACCCACCCCCCCCCCCACACACCACCCCCCACCCCCCCACCACACCCCCGCCCCCACAACACACACCCCCCACACATACACACACCCGACTACATACATCGACGACAGACAGACGACAGACAGAAGAAGAACATCACTACACTCACTGACTGATACACATACACACACGTGACTGACACCACATACACACATGGAAAATTCACACTTAGTGCAAATAGCTAATACATGGGATGTGTGCCGAGCACGCGCATATAAGTCAAATTATTTGCGTTTTGTCAATCAAATTGATTTGACTTTTTTTAATTAAACATCACCAATACAAATACAATTTCTGTGACAAAAGTCAAAGAAGTTTCACGTACTATGCGCGTGCACAGCACACACGTTTTTTTTCCCCTCTGTCTTCAGGCTGCTGCCCGCACTCCTTAGCCTAGCTGTGGCACCAATGTTTCAACATTGAGATTCTTGGCTTCAGCCAGTTGCCTGGCACCCCCTTCCTGTCCTTTTTAACCCAGATGGACAGCTCCCCCTCCCTTGCCAGGTGTATCCCATCAGCCCAGACCAGCCTGCTTCCTTTTAGTACAGCAGACCATCTTGAGCAGTCATTCTCTATCTGGTAAAGTTACTGATTTTTTACCTATCGCTATAATCCTGCAATTACCACTTCCCTCATAGCTCCCCTTCCCTCCATTGCTCTAGTGTTCCCTCAGTACTTTCCCGCCCTTTTTAATTTTATGTTGTTGCCACCAAATAAACACTTCAGCAAGTAAGAAGGTTCCCTTGCTTGATATTTGGGAGTGAGTTAACCTGCCTGTCCCTACACTTCTATCAGGGTGTGCTTGGTCCAGAACAGCCATGATAAGTATGTCCAAAGGAACTAAAGAGTTTAAACATAGGGAAGGAAACTTATTTTCTCCTGGCAATGTTACATAGAATATTTTGGTTGCTTTCCTCTGGAATAAAAATATAGGAGTTTCTCTATCCAGTTATGCATTAAACCAAATGGTTAAACTCCATGACATCTGTCTTCCTCCCCCCCCCCCCCCCCCCCAAACCACACATTGCTAGTTACATGTTAACTAGGAGGAAAAAAATAATATCCTTGATGCTCCATGTTGGATAGGTCTTATGTATCCCTGATTGTCGAAGAGCGATAGGGACTGAATACATCCCTGACATTACTTAGGCAAGTTTGCACTCTCTTGACATAACTTTATATAAAGCTCCGTATCTGCCACGTGAAGGTATTTGGAGGATATGCACTGGTGTCGCAATTATTATAAAAGGTTTTTTTTATCAATCTTGTGATGCTATAATCATGGCTGGCCCAGGGGGTGGGAAAGTAGGTGTTTGCCTATGGTAGTGTAAGTGTTGGTGCCACTACTGTCAGGGCAGCCTGTGAGCACCACTCAAATAAATGGAGTTCGAGACTTCCCTGACATTAAGGAGCTATTTCACTGCATATAAAATGAGGTCCTGCATGCACGTGTCATTATGTGTGAGGCTTACACTTGAGTGTGTACACTGGAGGTTCAATATAGAGTTCACCTATGTACAAAAGGCCTTGAGCCAGACCTGGTGGTATGGGAATGCCCCAATACTCCTTCACACATCGGTTCTGTTATGGGTAAGTGCAAAGCAAAGATATTTTGGGAAAGCACAATGATTAAATATTTCGGGGGTAAGAGCGAGCTAGGTGGAAGTATGCTGGTCCTTCAAATGATTATTACAGGAAATTTTGGCACCCCAGCTGTAAACCACTACCCGTGCGTGGCATAAGAAATAGTAGAAGTATTGGTCCTTGATGGTATCGTGCCACTTTTTTCTCCGTACTTTAATATTACGGGGGGAGATGGGGAAACAAAAGCAGGCTTGTTTCACACTACAAAAGGGAGATAAAGTGAGAAGAAGGCTTGTTAAATTATGACATCAAAAACATTATTAATAATATGCTTTGAATAGAGCATCGGGTGTTGTACCTTTGACAGTAGCTCTGTCATTCCGGCAGAGAGAATGAGGGGGAATGGCTTGGATCGGGTCTTCCCTTTCCATTTAAAACTTTATTAATCCCTTGGATATAACAAGTGTTGTCCTGACATTTAATTGAGGGACTTAAACAGCTTCCCTATTTACTAGAGGGAATTTTATAATCTTTTGTGTTACTAAGAGGGAGTTTCAGATCATGTTTCCGTTTGTATACAGTGACTTTAAAATAAATCCCTGGATTTTGCTAGAAGTGAGGGTTCGGCTTTGATACATTACGAAAAGCAGGTTATAAATCACTCACAGATATCATCTTTTATACAGCGGATCTTAAAATATATATTTTATTAATCTTGCATTGTTACTAGAAGAAAAGGGCTGATCAGATTCTTATTAAAGAAGTAACGTTATCACTCCGCAAAAGAGGTGAAAGAGACATTGTAGTCAGACATCAGTAGTTGACATAAGGGACACATTTAAAGATGTGAATCCGTCTCCACCCGTTCTTTTTTTTTAATAGAAGGCAAGAAGGGGTCCTCTGGTAGATAAACTGCTTCCACGATACCTCCGAAGGTGCCCCCGGTACCATCCCCTGCTGGGAAACTAGAATTGAGTTTTAAATCTCCCTGTCACATAGGAACTGCTTCATTATGGCCCAGCGTGCAGTAGGAGATTTAAAACCAGGAAAGTACCAGAAGCACATACCGAGATAAGTATCTCCGGGATCAGGGGGTCCACTAGAGTTGGGTGACAATATTTCTCCTAGGAAAAACCAGGACAAATGAATCGACATGGGCAGTTCTGTGTGCTGATGCGCATGCTGTATGAGCGCTGCCAGCGCGCTATGCTCGATTGATGTTGCGGCCACTTATGACCGATCAGCACTTGACTTGTCCGGTTCTAGTGCGCTTGCTCAATCGGACCTTCCCGGTCGCGAACAAGTACCGATTCGCGCATTCGAGCCAGTAGAATAAAACCGTGACTGGCCAGAAAAGTCAGCGAACCAGGACAAATGGCTAAAACCCGGGACGTCTGCGTCACTATAACCAGAGGCCAAAGTAATAGATTCGCTCCAGAGACCCCCTGCTTTACCACCTATGCTGGAAAAAAGGGGGCGGTGGGTCATTTAGTTGAAATACACATTTACGTGTAGTTCCAAAATGTTTATATCGATGATACAAGTATTGTTTAATCGTTTTTGCAAGTCTGGAATTTTTCCTTTGTTTTCATTTACACAGGGAACTGGAAAGGGGTCGGCTTGTTATTGTCATTTGAACTGTTACCAAACTTGAACTACAGGTCATGAATGGATGTCGGTCAGTGCAGGCTTTGAATATGACTGAGTACTGATCGACGAGGTGTGTGGAGGGTTTAGTTTAATTTGATTTGTTGTGCCGTATTTGCCTTTTGTGTTCATATACCCATACATAGCATTATTATTATTATTTTGTCCATCCTGAAAAAACTGATTTCTGTGATGTCTCTGATAAGAATAGCCCTGAACGTCCAGTCTGTTAACTATGTTGATACTGCCCTTTGGAATTTGGCAGGTGATTGTTGTATAATAAATATATATATTATATAGTCTCCTTGGTAGTCTCTCTTTTATACACAGGGTGAGAGAAGCGTGGAGGTGTGTGATGTTATGGGGGTGCAGCAGGGGTGACATGAGAATGTAAATGTGGGTTACCTAAGCTGATATTGTGAAACCGATTTTCTCCCAATTCTACCATTACCTTAATCCAGATTTGCTTCGCTCACATCCACACCTGGTTGTGACTTCTGTGTTTATTATCTGTTTTGTTGTGTAGCCCTGGACCGGGCCAATCGAGATACGGTGTTCTGGGGTCTGGCTAGGTGTCTTTATGTGGTGCATACCTGCTGGCAACAGGAGGGCATGAGTCCCACGATGACATGGGGGATAACAGGAACAGGTTACTGGGGTGGATCTTTGGTAGGTTGGTAATTTGAGCGGAGCGCTGTGTGTCTCGTGAACATGAAAGAAAAAATATATATAGTGCAGATGGTATAAACAAATGAAGTCTCAAGATAACTCTGCAATGGTGGTACTCACAATTGACAATGTCAATATAATGCGTATCAGAGACACTTCTCTCTTCTGATAGGAGCCCTTAATGGATTCCCCTCAGAGTGGTGTCTGATAACGTATCAGAAGCTTGTTTGTGGTCAGGGGTTTAACTCCCAAGTTTATGTAGAAGAAAAGAGAGAACGCACAATGGTACAGTATGGTCTAAATAATGTATTAGCAGCAATGAACAAACTATGCATGATGCATCACATTTCCAATATGCTTTACATTCGAGGGAGGGACAGCTGGTTGTAGAGAGTGCCGGTGTCTCCAGGGCGGGGAGCGCTTCCGGTGCGTCAGTGTATCCGCGTAGTCCTGTGACGTCTCGGGTTGGGGCGGAAGAGAGCCCTGGTGTCCGTCTCCGTGCCAGCACCTAGCTCCAATGTTCTCCCCAGCTCAGTACCTCCCCACAGCAGATCGATTCTACACGTTTCGTGTGGCTTCTTCAGGAATCGGATTAATGGACCCCATGTGTCCTCCTTTATATATATAGTCCATGATCAATAAGATGCAATCAGGGGTACAATACAAAAATTGCCAATCAGTATGTGTTTTGTGGCATAGCTAAGGAGGTGTGTACAATATTACAATCAATAATAAATATAGACAGGCTTTCATGCTAATACAATCAAAAATATTATAATATGTACATCAAATAACTTAATATACTTAATATGTTAAATCAAATATAGAATAATAGGAATAATAAAAGATTATATATAAAAATATATAATATAAACGGCGTAGGAGGAGGGGTGGGTCTAAATAGGATGAGGAAGATAAACAAAATTAGATACACATATATTACAATAAATTAACAGTTATTGTTAAATTGCTACACTAAAATATTCAGAGCACTAAAAGAAATGAGATGTATTAAGAATGAAACTTATTAAGAAGGTTATATCAAGAAGGCGCCAATGTCTATATCAACATTAAGACCCTTGGATTGAGGGTCTGCATTTATGAATCCAAAAGGTTTCCTTTTTGCTAAGTATTAAACTATTGCCCTCTCCAATGTATCGGGGACATGTTCTATACCTTTAAAAGTAAAAATTTGGGTTGATTGGTGATGTAAACTAAAATGCTTAGAGACATTGTGTGTTAATATACCCTTCTTGATATTTAAAAGATGCTCTAAAATCGTACTTTAAGAGGCCTTGAGGTACGTCCTAGTATGGAGACCGCAAGGACACTCTAAAATGTAAATAACGAAATCTGTTTTACAATTTATATACCCCTCATTTAAAAATTTCACCAGTGATATTGATTTAAATGTTTTGTCTTATCTTTATGGATACATGCTTGCATGATAACAGCCGTAGAAGCCTTTGGGTTATCTAGCCATGAGTGTGTCTCTTCAGATTGATAGCAATGAAAGCCTGTCTATATTATTATTGTATTGTAATTTGTAACACAACCCTTAGCTAATGCCACAAAACACATACGATTGGCAATTATTGTATTGGACCCCCTGATTGGCTACTGTATTTGATCATGGACTATATATATAAGGAGGGACACATGGGGTCCATTAATACGATTCCTGAAGAAGCCACAGCGAAACCGCGTAGAATCGATCTGCTGTGGGAGGTGACTGAGCTGGGGAGAAACATTGGAGCTAGGTGCTGGCCCGGAGACGGACACACACAGGGCAGCTTCTTCCGCCCCACCCGAGACGTCACAGGACGTGGAACGCGGATACACGGGACGCACGCGGAAGCGCTCCGCGCTCCTGGGACACCGGCACTCTACAACCAGCTGTCCTCTCCCTCGAATGTAAAGCATATGGAAAGTGAGTGCATCATGCATATGTTTGTTCATTGCTGCTAATACATTATTAGACCATACTGTACCATTGTGCGTTCTCTCTTCTTCTACATAAACCTTGGGAGTTAAACCCTGACCACAAACAAGCTTCCTGATACGTTATCAAGACACCACTCTGAGGGGGAATCCATTAAAGGGCTCCTATCAGAGAGAGAAAGTGTCTCTGATACGCTATATTGACATTGTCAATTGTGAGTACCACCCATTGCAGAGTTATCTGAGACTTCATTTGTTTATACCATCTGCACATTATATATTTTTTCTTTCATGTT
>WSYH01018358.1:0-11054 GCA_036426205.1 Ascaphus truei
CCCCCCCCCCCCCCCCCCCCCCGCAATAATAACGCAAAACAGAAATCTCCAAACTCTTACTAGCACTCGGCACTAGAGCTAACATTCTTATTAAACCAGTTCTCCTCCATGCCATTCTGTAGTATAAATTGGGGGGGCTATTTATCTAGATTTGCTGTATGCGAAAATGACAGGTGCATGTTGATGCGTTTCTCCGAGCAGTACCTTTTTCTGTCCCTCTTTTGTTCTCCCTATGGCTCGTGATTTGAGAAAGAGTTACAGGAAGCAATATAGCCAGAGTCAGCGAGCGTGTACGCGGCACATGTACTGTATATATTCGATGTATAACTTGTTTTCCCTTTTCTCTGCTTCCCTAATAATTTCACGATAATCTCAATCTTTACCCTTATTATGACTGAGTCAAATGCATCCTAAACACAAAAAGTATCTCAAAGTTGGACCCTTGAGTAATGAAATCTTCAGCAGTTTGACTTACGCAAAACAATATTTAGTGTTGATGGGCATTTAGTTTGTCATCTACAGGGATTGTGAAATGTATTGTTTATATCAGCAGTCCCCCCCCCACTTTTTGGGGGGGCAGAATTCAAACTGAGGGGTCACCTGGAGCTGAACCATGCTATGTTTAGCTCGGGAGACCCTTTCCTCTCTTCCATGGTCTCCGAGATACTTACCGGTTTAGTTGCTGGTGTCTACTCCTAAATGGTTGCCAAATCCCGTGGATCCAATGGGCCAACGAGAAGCCGCAATACCATGGGGGGAATAATGATAGGGTTGCCAGGTGGCTTCTCCAAAAATACTGGGCACAATGGTGAAAGGTGCAACGTGCTCAAGACTCATAGACACACCCCTCACTCCACTCCATGCTGTTTCCTCCTCTGCTTGGCTCCACCCCCAGGCTCCTGAAACCTCCTCCTGATTGGCTGCTGCTGGGCAATGCAGCCAATCAGGATGGAGGAAGCTGCCCAGCCACCTACTTAAGCAACAGTCCTGCTCTCTCCCTGCTCTGTGAAATCCCGTGGCCCCCCAAGCCGGTCAGGTCACTAAGTCCAAAGAAGTAATGCCGGACACATATATGTCCAGTATTAACTATATTTTTACTGGACAGAGTTTCCAAATACAGGAAAGTCCGGTTCAATACTGGACACCTGGCAACCCTAATAATGGTGTTGGTTTCTATTGGATAACTGCAGCGGCCACCTGTAAATATCCAGGAAAAAATCCCAGTAACTAATCCAGTAAGTATCTCTAGAACCTGGTGGGTCTCTAAACCTTAAATAGTGTGGTTCTGGTCCAGATGACCCTCTGGTTCAGACCCTGTAACAAAATTAGAAAAATAGGCTTGATTTCTGCATTAACCCCTTTAATGCCCTTTGAACGTATGGTTTACATTAGGTGTGCAAAGGAATGGAAGCAGGGCCCTCTCCTTGATAAAGGCAATCTATTTGCCGAAACGTTGGACCTTTGGTGCCACAATAATCTGCACCTTTAGAAAGATCGTGTGCCTGCTTCCATTCCTTTGCTCGAGTACTTCTGGGATGTCTGGACCTCCCTGGATACAGCGCACCGGCAGATAAGTACCCCCCTCCAGCACCTACCAGCGGTGTGCACGTGCTTCTATATATTACATTAGGTGTGACCAACTCCAGTCCTCAATGTCCACCAACAAGTCAACAACTGAGCCACTGATTGAGCCACCTGTGTTGAAGCAGGGCTATCTCTATTCCCTGGCTTATTGGTGGCTCTTGAAGACTGGAGAAGGCTACACCTGGAGTACGTCATAAGGGCCGGCACCCCCCAGTGGTTCTTACGACATACCTGGTACCGCATGGCCCATTGCTTGTTTTCAAAGGGTAGATCTTGATGACGTTGAAATCATGTGATCACTCAATAGTAGTCACATGATCAGGAAGTGTCAGCGGGAGCCATAGCCACGCAGGCGGTTAGGGAGCATTAGCTGATTTCCATTACATGCATTTGCCCTCTCTCTCATGTTTCCGAGATATCTGAAGAAGAACCCTCTGAAATAGGAAAGCTGTGAATTATTTGGTGTGAAAATCCAATAAATTGATTTTGTCCTTTTTTTTTTCTCTCTCAAGGCAGCAATAAACTGCTAAACATTTATTCACATTCTCCACGTTTTCCATGAAAGCTTCTTTAAGAAGGGGATAGCGGTTTTAATCGGCGGTTGGGATTCCTTCAGAACACAAACCCACCAGCTGCATCTTCCTCTTCGAACATTAAGAATCGCATTTACCTCCAACTGTTTCCATTACACGTTCTGTTTGTCTCATATTTCTATTTTATAACAATAAACGTAAAGTTAGGTTTATCTTTAGTCATTCCATTTCATGGGGACAGGTGCAGACCTGCCACCAAACTCTGCGTTTTAGCTGTAAAATATATACACGCATCCACCTGTGCGTCTGAGTAAAGCATCTGAAATTCCCAGTGTTAGACAGGTAGTTCACTATTGATTTGTGTTTTAGATATGAAATAAACGGACCAGGGACCCATGCTCTGCTCCACGCTCATTTTTTTGTATCTAGGTAAATCATTTCTATTCTTCTTCTAGGGCAATTAGAAAATGTATTCGTTCTTTTGCATCTGTCACTTAGGTATTCACCAGATGGCAAAAAAGTGTATCTCACCCTAATGTGGATAGAATCAGTTGTATAACTACACATTATCAAAATTGGATTTTTGTTAGGAGCTACACTCATTCTTTTCCTTCTTTTTTTTTTTTTTTTTTTTATTATTTTATACAAAGCATCATATATTTATGCAGAAAAAAATATCATGAAGACTTGTATTATGCCTGGTCCAGGAGGAAATAAAACTCCTTTGCAGGTAATAATAGCTATTAATAGACCAATATTAATTCTTCATGCAGTGTAGGTGTTGTTTTGGTACATGTGCTAAAACTCGTCCTTAAAATACTATGAAGACTCGTCATTAAAACATGTTTTTCCTACCCACTGCATATATTAATGTGACTATAACAAACAGCAAATGCCTCCTTACTCACGCTTTTGTCCATTAGCCATCCTGATGCACGACATGTGGTCCATCCAACGTGAGTTAATGAAAATATAAATACGTTTATTACAATTAGGGGGAAAAAATATGTACCATGTGTACCGTATGAATAACTATTAATTTCTATATGCATCATGAAAATGTTTATACTCAGTTAGGACATCAGCCCCCCTGCTGCTGCGATTAGCTGAAGATTCCGAGGGGTTTATATCGGCCAGTGGCCTATGTAAGAACACTGATGAAGATTTTTAGACTGACGCCACTTCAGATATGGAAGATTCTTTTTGGGGGCAAATAAAAAGCAACAAGAATGGTGCAGCGAGATGCAGGAGGTGATACATCTTAGTATATGTGCCCCATGTAACTCCTCCCCAACGCCTCCTACTGACACTAACCCAAGTCGCAAGCTTCGACAGGCAGGGCAAAATTGGGCAATTTGATACATAGGTGCAGGGTGAAAATGCCCCAGTTTTGCTTCAACATTTACTTGATACTGTACATAAACCTTAAGCATTAACCCATTAAGGCAGAAGACAATAATAAAGACATTCATTAATCTGAAATAGTAACATTTATTTTTGTTTCCTTTTCTACAAAGCTTCAAAATTGCCTCCTTTAGGGGAAATTCAACAAATTACGTCAAATGGATACAAATCGTCCAGAAATTGCATGCAAATGAGATGCTTTGTACTGCATGGATCATTCTTAATTAATACAGTTTTATCGCGGCAAATTGCAATTTGCTTTTTAGGCGGACTTGGAGGGTAAAAATTACACTGACAAGCAACTGAGGCAACCCCAAAGAAAACCGCAAAAAAATTAAGAAAATCCCATCGCAAAAATGTAATATATTAGACCAGGGGTGCGCAAACTGGGGGGGGCGCAAGATTTTCTAGGTGGGGCGCGGTGGTTACAGAGGCCCCGCGCCCTTCCCCAAGACATTTAAATTAAATGCCATGGGAGGCGTGAGGCCTCTGTAACATCCCTTACCTGTTGCCAGCCGGGTCTTCGGCGACACGTCGCCATGGCAACGTGACGTCAAATGGAAACGCGGCATCAAATGACGCAGCGGGGTCATGTGACGTGACGCGTCACCATGGCAATGCGTGTCAACTGACGCTGCAGGGGTCACGTGACATCACAAGACCCGTGACGTAATTTGACACGAGTCATAGGAGAGGGGGGGCGCGAACGCTGGGGCTGCGAGGCAGGGGGGCGCAGGTCAAAAACTTTGCGCTCCTCTGTACTAGACTACGAGTTGATCCAAGGTCAGAAAAGGCAGCTCAACATGAATACAATGGTCCGTCAGCATTTATTTCCTATCTCTCGAATAAGAGGGGTGATACATTCCTTACTTTAAAACCTTGAAAAGTCATAGGTGAGATGACTCCTGGGACAGTGTATTCCTACTTAGCAATAAGAGAAACATTAGTCTTAGGGATAGTGACCTTGAGAAGTGCTGTATTACTGGTGCTCTACTGAAAAGCCTTTTGTATGATGTATCTGTGAAGCTGAGCACTCCACTACAAAATGAACAGGCATTCTACAAGTGGGCAATGTCAAATATGAAAGAGGATTATACAGAGAGGTAACCATTGGACTTCATGCCTTATAGCTGAATAATTCATTAGAATGTGTTAGGAACAAGGTGTTGGTGTCAAGTGTCTTTAAACATGAAATGCAATTATTCTCCCATACTTATTCACACCCTAAATTGATTTATTGGAATCATAATATGTAGGATCTACTGAGACCTTTGCTGAAGAAGAAAATCCACATTATGTAGGAGAATTCAACCAATGCTCTTTATTTCGTAGTCATAAAGTAACGAAATGGGAATTTGAAAATTAGAGCTCAACAGAGCCACCTGGTGGCAACTATGTCTATACTAATATATATCCATTGGTTTTCTTTCTTTCTTGCCCAGATCCACCAAGCTCCGTTATTGACTTAGTACTTTAAGCACTTACGTTAATGCTGTGCTAACGGGATCTTCGTAGCTCACCAAACGCTGCGTTATGCGCTGTTTTCAGCCGTAACAAACCCTTGCATTATTATAACAGACATTCGTGCTGATGATATGCAGAAGAGGCATTCCCTCTAAGGCCTTGGCCATGTTTAGCGCTTGCTGGCGGAAGCGTGCTAACGCGCGCTCACGCTCAGCACTGAGCCGCTACAGCCGCAATTAGAGCGGCTTTAGTAGGGGCTCACCTGCGCTTCCGCGCGCTTGCGGAAGCGCAGGTCTTAGGGGAATTTAAAATTCCCCCGCTTGCCGGCGCGGCAGGCCGGTCACGTGAGCGGTTCGACCAATGAGGGCGAACCAGCTCCGTGACATCACTGGCCCGCCCCCGGCCAGTGACGCGCCCGCCCCCGGCCCGCCCCCTGACGGCCCGCTGACAGCGCGTGCGGTAAGCAACCGCAAGGCCAGGGAAAGCACCCGCTTTCCCTGCGCCTCAGCGCGCCTCAGCACGCCAGCAGGGAGCATGGCCGAGGCCTAACACAGAAGATTCTCAGGGCTCAGGTATAGTTACCGCAGGAATTTAATGTTACGTTAGTTAGGTTGGAGCTAAAGGTGCGTTACTCACATCCAGACCCTGAGATTGGTCTGTCACAGGATCTGGATAAGTGTACGACCACAGCTATGTCTGATTTAACTATCATATTGTTATTTACATGATTTTTTTCCTCTGCTGTCTTCTCTTTTTTTACTTTAACTAAACAGCTATTCAGGGGCTGGATTGGAGTAACGCCATCTTTGGGTAAAACAGGCCTAATGCCAAATTATTTGAAGCTAACGCAGGGCAGTGCTAATTTAACATGCCATTAATCCTATGCTAATGAGATCACTGATGTTTTTGCATATAATTCACTTTGCGGATTCGCGTTAACCTCAGGGAACAAATCGATCGTTACTCATTTTGATGACATGACGGTATGAGCCTGGACTTAGGAGAGCTTTGTGAATCCGGCCATCTGTCTCTCTAGTGTGAGGCAGGATGCCCCTCCAGCCTGTCCAGCCTGGCTAAGGCAGTGTGTGATGTGGAGATCTCCATCTGGTGTTCGTCCAGACTCCCTGCGGTTGACTGCCCAATTATCGTGAGTGTACCAGGACATTTGCTCTGTGCATATTTGTTCCAGGCTGTACTTTACCTGGACGGGGGTTACTGTTTATACGGCGATGAGGACTTCTGTCTACTCCTGACGGTGATGTCATTGCGATTATATCTCACAAACACGCTTTTATTCTATCCTCTTGTGAGTGTATGTCCAAGAGGGCCTTTTTTCTATTTGTTTTATTAAAACTTTATCAAACAGTATTATGATATGGAGCTTGCTCTTCTCTTTTTCTTTTTTCTTATCTAGGTATTCCTGATGTGGCATGTGATTTATTTAACAAAAATAAAGCCAAAATGGAGAAGCCATGTGTGAAAAACTAAGTATACCTTATGATTCAATAGCTTGTAGAACCACCTTTTGCAGCAATAACTTGAAGTAATCATTTTCTGTATGACTTTATCAGTCTCACATTGTTGTGCAGGAATTTTGGCCCACTCTTCTTTACAACATTGCTTCAGTTCATTGAGGTTTGTGGGCATTTGTTTATGCACAGGTCTCTTAAGATCCAGCCAAAGCATTTCAATCGGGTTGAGGTCTGGACTTTGACTGGGCCATTGCAACACCTTGATTCTTTTCTTTTTCAGCCATTCTGTTGTAGATTTGCTGGTGTGCTTGGGATCATTGTCCTGTTGCATGACCCAATTTCGGCCAAGCTTTAGCTGTCGGACAGATGGCCTCACATTTGACTCTAGAATACTTTGGTATACAGAGGAGTTCATGGTCAACTCAATGACTGCAAGGTTCCCAGGTCCTGTGGCTGCAAAACAAGCCCAAATCATCACCCCTCCACCACCGTGCTTGACAGATGGTATGAGGTGTTTGTGCTGATGTGCTGTGTTTGGTTTTTGCCAAACGTGGCGCTGTGCATTTGTAAGGAAGCAGGAGTCACGCCGTGCACGGCGTGCTCCTTACTCACCCGCGGCTCTGTCTGGGTCTCCCGCGGCTCGCATAGACTCCTTTCCCATGGCGCCAAGCTCCGGTCCTCCTATGCGCACGCGCGCACGTCAAGTCTTCTCTTCTGCCCTCGGTTCAGGGCGTGGGTCCGCGCACGCAGCTGCAGACACTGCCACAGGGAGGCGCGACCACACAGGGGCGCACCAACCCTTTAAAGAGACAGTACCCTTTTTCAATGCCACTATACAATGCACCAATACTTCTAGGATTTATAGCTCCTCCTCCAGGAACTCATCTAGACCTATCCCTGTCTCAGCCTGTCCCATTCACACACCCCCACCTTGCAACTCGGCTATTGGTTCCTCATACCTACATATACCCTCCAGATTCATTAACTCATCGGCTGAGCATAGAACCAGTTGTTCTCATCACTCTCTGCCTCCCTAGTTCTGTTCCACAGATTTTCTCGTGTACCGGACCGGCTTCTGCTACGTCTTCCTGCACCTCTGGCATCCCGAACTCGGCATACGGCATCACGACTCTCCTCATCTCTGGCATTCGGATTCTGGCTTACGGTAAACGACAACGTCTCTCTCTCTAACCCTGGACTTGGCTAGATAGATAGATAGATAGATAGATAGATAGATAGATAGATAGATAGATAGATAGATAGATAGATAGATAGATAATGTATTGTTGAGACGAAATCACACGGGCAGCACTCAATTGTAAGGTCAAAAAAGAGTATACTGTATTGTGAAACAAAGACACATTGTAATTATACATATATGTTTTTATACTTCCCATGTATTATAAAAAGGATGCAAAGACTTGGCCCCAGAGCACCCGCCCCGGGAGCAGGGATCACCTAACAATAAGAAATGTATGGGGGGCCCTATAGACATCAATCTGATGATCTGTAATGTATAATTACAATTATTGTATTATTATAATTATATGGTTGTTTAGTTTTTCTGTTAACTTTAAAATTGCTTTATCATTTTTATAATTGTAGTTCACCCCATGTTATATTAATTATTTTAGCAGTTCATTTTTAATAAAATGTTTTCTGGTGTTTACCATGTATCTTTTTTTTATCATGCTTACCACCCGTTACATTATTATTAGTAGTATTTTTTCAAGTATTGATATTGAGGATTTGTTTAAATTTTCTTAAATCCCTCCTACCCCATGTCCATTGGCTAATGTGTTTAATTGTTTAACCAATGAATAGGGTTGTAACAGGTTGCTAAAAAAACAATCGTGCTTAAATATGTAGCCAATGAACTGTAAGGAAGCAGGAGTCACGCCGTGCACGGCGTGCTCCTTACTCACCCGCGGCTCTGTCTGGGTCTCCCGCGGCTCGCATAGACTCCTTTCCCATGGCGCCAAGCTCCGGTTCTCCTATGCGCGCGCGTGCACGCCAATCTTCTCTTCTGCCCTCGGTTCAGGGCGTGGGTCCGCGCACGCAGCTGCAGACACTGCCACAGGGAGGCGCGGCCACACAGGGGCGCACCAACACTTTAATGAGACAGTACCCTTTTTCAATGCCACTATACAATGCACCAATACTTCTAGGATTTATAGCTCCTCCTCCAGGAACTCATCTAGACCTATCCCTGTCTCAGCCTGGCCCATTCACACCCCCCCACCTTGAAACTCGGCTATTGGTTCCTCATACCTACATATACCCTCCAGATTCATTAACTCATCGGCTGAGCATAGAACCAGTTGTTCTCATCACTCTCTGCCTCCCTAGTTCTGTTCCACAGATTTCCTCGTGTACCGGACCGGCTTTTGCTACGTCTTACTGCACCTCTGGCATCCCGAACTCGGCATACGGCATCACGACTCTCCTCATCTCTGGCATTCGGATTCTGGCTTACGGTAAACGACAACGTCTCTCTCTCTAACCCTGGACTTGGCTACCGCACCCTCTACCATCCGTACCTCTCCTACCCCGATCCCGGAATCCCAGACCATTCTTCAATCAAGACGTGCCTTCGTGGCTGTGGGTGGCGTAATTACATTTCCCACCTCAGCACCGCGGTCCCGTCTCGTTTGTGGTGAGCACATCCTGACATGAACCTCTAGTCATTCCCTTTGAGAAAGTCGCCCGTGTGCAACGAAACGCGTTAGGGTACGTCATTACGTGAGACCACGCGACATTACGTCATCACGCAGTCGCGCAATCAGGTCGGGTAGGGCATGGAGCAGATTGGTAGCAAAAACAACAAAGGAGGCTCTATACGGAACTCTTGCGTATGCTTCAAAGGAGTTTTTTTTCAGCGATTCCAGCAGACAGTCTGTGTTCCTGTTTATTGAGTGAGACTTTACTGCGCATCACAAACGCGGAGAGACCTGGCTGGTGGTGATATTGATTCACAAATTGCCTGTTTTAAACCTACTTTTGTGAGTGCTATTCCTTCCCCCTTTCCCTTACCAATAAATGTACTATTTTACACTATGGGGCGTGCGCTCTCTCTTCTCTTTCTCCTATAGGTTTCAACTTGGATTTGGTTTATCCTACTGAGAGCTGCCGAAGACCCCCTCACCGGAAATAATTATCTAATACCTGATGGACTTTGCATAAGGACTGGTTCTTATATCTTCTTTTCTATTGCACATTTATAGTTTTTGTGTTATATTACTAATTAATAATTGTGCACGTGTATTTATCACTTTTTATTTCACAGAATTTGATATAGTTATTTGCTATAATATTCACTATACGGTGAGGGGGTCTTCGGCAGCTCTCAGTAGGATAGTATCCAGCTTTGAGTTGTAATGATTCAAAGTTAGAGACACTCCCTGAGGATATTCAAATTGAGACATGTTTCCTAAAATATAGTATGTCAGTTAGTTAGTGAGGGAGTCTGAGAGAAGATCTTGAGGAGAGAGGACAGAGAATAGTTCTCCCCCCTTGCCCCACCTGGGTAAGGAGGGGGGGGGGGAATTAAGCTGCCATGAGCAGAATGGCAGAGAGCAATATCAGGCCTATGATGTTCTGCTGTATGCTGTGTATGCTGCTCTGAATAAAGACCAACAGAAAAGAAGCTGCTGTGTGTATATCACTGTTCCTGGTGTGAGATGAATGGAGTGTCAGTGGGGGTCTCTCCTCTGGAGACCCCAAGGGATCCCTACTGGCTGGAGCACTGTGCACCCTGAGAGAACAAGGTAACCTGCTACACCATACCACATCTCCTGTCCCTGTCCTGGTTCTCCCCACAGCATCGCGGAGCCCTCAGCCCTCCTGTTTGCCAGCAGGTCACAGTACCAAGACCAATCAGAGTAACCAGAAGGAGTGTACCCCCCAATCTCATGTCGGGTGGGGTACCATAGAAGGGTTAAATTTGGAGTCGTTGCTGAGATGAGGACTGCATCCCAGGACAGGACAGGTTTTTCCAACGGGACAGGTTTTCAACGACAATGGACCATGCAGCAGTTTCAAAGACTTTTTATGCAGCACAGAACAGCAGCCATAGACAGCAGTGAGGGAACCTCTCCTTGAAGCTTCCCCAGGGAGGGGGTTACCCTTATCAAGAAGACCTTGCTATGTGGGACCATTCCTGGTGGCTATGCACCAGGGAGCGTAAGTCTCTACAGGCACTTCAAGGGGACAGAGGCTGCTCTATGATTGAATAGGAACCCCTGTGCACCTAGCTACTCAACTAAGAAGAAAATAGGGTCCGGTTCCTGAGGCTTCACCAGGGAGCTGGCTGCCTATTAATGGCACTGCAGTAGGGGCGACTGACCTGAGGCATCCCCAGGGAAGCGTGGTTACCCTCCTGTACCCACAGTGGAGAGTGAGGGGGACGGGGAACTCTGGGATTATGCCTATGACCCCTGTGCACCCCATCTAAGAAGAAAAGGGAGGCAGGTCCCTGAGGCTTCACCAGGGAGCTGGAGGTCCCTTAAGGGCACTACAGTTGGAGCGGCTGGCCTGAGGCAACACCAGGGAAGCGTGATGACCCTTCTGCGCCCCACGACGAAGAGAGAGGTAAGGG
>WSYH01018359.1:0-11051 GCA_036426205.1 Ascaphus truei
TTCCATGGACCTCCCTGGGGCGCCAGACCCCATGGATGCAGTGGCTACGTAATGGGACCTCCCTGGGGCGCCAGACCATGATGCAGTGGCTACGTCATGGGACCTCCCTGGGGCGCCAGACCCCATGATGCAGTGGCTACGTCATGGGACCTCCCTGGGGCGCCAGACCCCATGATGCAGTGGCTACGTCATGGGACCTCCCTGGGGCGCCAGACCCACATGAGCAGTGGCTACGTCATGGGACCATCCTGGGGCGGCCCAGACCCCATGATGCAGTGGCTACGTCATGGGACCTCCCGGGCCGTCAGACCCATGATGCAGTGGCAGACGGATGGGACCTCCTGGGTCGCCAGACCCCATGATGCAGTGGCTACGTCGGGACCTCCTGTTTTTTTTTTTTTTTTTTTTTAGGCGCCCAGACCCAATGATGCAGTGGCTACGTCATGGGACCTCCCTGGGGCGCCCGACTCCCAGATGTGCAGTGGCTACGTCATGGGAACCCTCCCTGGGGCGCCAGACCCCAATGATGCAGTGGCTACGTCATGGGACCTCCCTGGGGCGCCAGACCTGATGCAGCTGGCTACGTTCATGGGACCTCCCGGGGGCCAGACCCCATTGAGGCTAGTGGCTACGTCATGGGACCTCCTTGGGTGCCAAACCCATCATGCAGTGGCTATGGCATGGGACCTCCTGGGGCGGCCACACACCATGATGTAGTATACGGCATGGGACCTCCCTGGGGCAACCAGACCCCATGATGTAGTGGCTACATCTTAGGGCACCCGAAGGTTTTTTAAAAAACACCCTGCTTCTGCTGTGAACAGGACTGCCACGAACTCTTGAAGCACAGGTTTTTCTTTGCATATACAGATTGAGTACTTTTGAGGTTAAGCTATTAACACTGTGCTATACCCGAGTAACAGGGACTATGTCTTTGAGAGTCTTGATAGCCTATTAACACCATTTTCTTGGACAGATATATATGTGCAGTATAGTGAATTCTTTAGGAGACACATCACTTTGTGTTTTCCTTCCCTCCTTTTTCAGATATATATATTTCAGAAGTTCAGTTCAGACTATAGTGGTCTTGTTTTCAGGTCTATTTTTTGTTGTGGTTGTGTCATGTGCCCATTACATAAGGGTCACACAGTGCATTACCTACGGGTACACACAGTGCCACTACATAAGGGTACACACAGTGCCCATTACATAAGGGTACACACAGTGCCCACTACATAAGGGTACACACACGTGCCCATTACATAAGGGTACGCACAGTGCCCATTACTAAGGTAGCACATGCCCATACAAAGGGTAGCACGTGCCCATTACATAAGGGTACGCACAGTGCCCATTACATAAGGGTACACAGTGCCCACTACATAAGGGTCACACAGTGCCCATTACATAAGGGTACACACAGTGCCCATTACATAGGGTACGCACACAGTGTCCCATTACATAAGGGTACGCACAGTGCCCATTACATAAGGGTACACGAGTGCCCATTACATAAGGGTACGCACAGCCCATTACATAAGGGTACACACAGTGCCCTTACATAAGGTACGCACAGTATGCCCATTCCAAGGGTTACACACAAGTGCTCATTACCTAAGGCTACGACAGTTGCCCATTACATAAGGGTAGACCAGTTGCCCATTACATAAGGGTACGCACAGGCCCATTACATAAGGGTACACACAGTGCCCATACATACGGGTACACACAGGCCCATTACCTAAGGGTACACCACAGTGCCTCATACCATTACCTAAGGGTACCACAGCCCATTACATACAGGGTAGCACAGGCCATTACTAGGTCGCACGTGCCCATTAATAAGGGTACGCCACAGTGCCCTTACAAAGGGTAACGCACAGTGCCCATTACCTAAGGGTACGACACCAGTTGCCTTACATAAGGGTACGACGTATTGCCCATTACCTAAGGTAACCACATGCCCATTACCTAAGGGTACACACAGTGCCATTACAAAGGGTAGCGCACAGTGCCCATTACATAAGGGTACGCACAGTGCCCATTACTAGGGTACGCACAGTGCCCATTATACGGTACACAGTGCCCATTACCTAAGGGTACGCACAGTGCCCATTACATAAGGGTACACAAAGTGCCCATTACCTAAGGGTACACACAGTGCCCATTACCCTAAGGGTACCACACCCAGTGCCCATTACAACCTAAGGGTCACACAGTGCCCAATAAGGTACGCCATGCCCATTACATAAGGGTACGCACAGTGCCCCATTACCTAAGGGTACACACAGTGCTCATACTAAGGGTACGCACATCCCTTACATAAGGGTACACCGTGCCCATTACCTAAGGTATGCACAGTGCCAATTACATAAGGGTACGCACGTGCCATTACCTAAGGGTACCACGTGGCCCATTACCAAGGGTTACGCACAGTGCCCAGTCCTAAGGTTTACAGTGACCATTACCTAAGGGTCGCACAGTTGCCATACCTAAGGGTATAACACAGTGCCCATTACCCAAGGGTACACACAGTGCCCATTACATAAGGTACACACAGTGCCCATTACCTAAGGTTACACACAGTGCCATACCTAAGGTTCCACACAGTGCCCATCCATTAAGGTTCACACACAAGCTATATGACAGATTCCACTTTCATGTAAAATTGTCTCCATTTGCATCTAAATAGCTCTGTGTTCCCTTCTCTTTTTAGATTAGGAGGGTAAAGTTGGAGGGAGTTGGGAGTACCATAGTCCCCCTCTGTGGAGGCTATGGGAATGGGCCTGGAGAAGGGGTTATAATACCCCGAAACTGTTGCCCCCTCCCCCACTTCCTGCACATATATCTTCCCGTCAGAGACTGTTTCTACCCCCCACCTTAGTGATATCACCCCACCCCCCCCCCTTCCTCACCACTCCCACCGACTTTCAGGTTCGTAACCTGCATTCATTTTACCACCTGTTTTGTCATTTGCATATGGTTGTAGCATGTCTTTTTTCTCTTTGAATACATAATATTATCTCTAACTTATTAGTGCTCTTGTGTTTTTTTGTTTGTGGGGAACACCTGGGTGTGTTTTTTTAAAAACACAGACAAAACTGTATCAAATGTATTTGGACTAAGGCTAAATGTCTAAAGCTACCAGTGACAGAGATACAGCTCAAACCAACTCTAAGACTGTTTAGCTCCTATCACAGTTTTAAGTATCTGGGCATATTGTTTGACCCCCATTTAACATTTGGGTTGCACATGATACGGACATCCAAAACCTATGTCAAACGGGTGACTTTATAAGAACAAATCCTCCTAAAGTCTGCTGGTCAGAAAGCGTATCACACAGCAGATGCTATGCCCAATTTTTATTTATTTATAAAAATGTTTTACCAGGAAGTAATACATTGAGAGCTACCTCTCGTTTTCATGTATGTCCTGGGCATAGAGTTATTAAAGACTAATCGGGGACATAGTATATGGCACAGCACCCCAAACTCACCCTTAGCAAATTAGACACATCTACAACTCATATGCTGCTTTGTTCTCCAATGCAACTACAACACACATCACTGCTTCGAACGCCCAAGAACTAGATTGGCCATCACTCGAGTGCCAGACACAAGATAAAATGTTTTCTGTCCTTCTTCAAATACTTTCTGGGAAGCTACCCGCCTATCTGAGCAAGCTCCTCACCCCTACCACATGCAGCAGTTATACATGAGATCTGACTCCAAAAGACTGTTCATGGTTCAACGTTCAACAAAGAATCGGCCGCTCCTTCTCTTACCGTGCCCGCCAAAACTGGAACAACCTACCCGAGACTCTCAATGCCAGCCACCAAGTATAATAATTTTCAAGACTTCAGCTGTCTGACAGTTTAAATCCGGGTCTGTAACTGTTACATGCACCCATAATCAGTAATACCAAACTGTCCTGAAATGTCTGTAAATGAATAACTTCTGTTCCTAATGTAACCAGAATTCGGTGCCCAGGACAGACTGAAATTAGAGTTCTCAATGGTATTACTTTCCTGGTAAAACATTTTATAAATAAATAAAATAAAAAGGAGTTACATCTAGGTCACTGATCCGCCCTGATCAAATAAAAATTCTTCATTTCCAAGTAACCTTTAGACTGCACTGGCCCTGGGCAAAGCTCACATTTTAACTTCCGGCATAGAAAGAGACAGAGCCCAGAGACGGACAGAAAAAGGATTAGTAGGGTGAGAACGTAAGTCATTTGAGAAGCTATATGATACTGTACTGGCAGAACGAATACAATAAGTCTGCTTACCCACGAACCCCAACATCCTACTTCCTGATGACTGGGATAGTCCCGTATTGATTACAAACAACAATACTTGGGAGAAAACATGAGAGCTAGCTGTGCTAAGGACAAAAGATGTTTGGGTCCGCGAAACTAAGCGGGTTTGCCTATCAATGCTGTGTTCAAACAGGCTTGGCTTCTGGTCGCGGAGATGCATGGGGCGATGTATGGGCTGTCGGACCTGACGGTATGCGAAAACTGCACAGGTGACGAGGAGAACGGTGAGGTTTCAAAATGCTCTGTATGCACCATGAAGGAATGCTTCCTAGCCGGTTAACCCCTTCACTGCAAAAGGGGCCAGGCAAAGCATTGCTTCAACTACAACAGTAAGGTGGATTACAACCTTCCACAGAACGCCTGAGTTCAATGTTAGAAGGTTGGGGAGCCATCCTGGTCCTTTCTTCATTAGTAAAACAGAGGAGGGAGACGAGGGGGGTATGATACCTTTTTAACTGGACCAACAAGTAGTTGATGTGTTACACGCTTTCAAACCTCTCGGGGTCCTGACCTGAACCACAGAAGTTTGGAAAGCTTGTAACATAACTACTTGTTGGTCCAATAAAAGTTATCATACCCCCCCTACTCCCTCACCCTCGTTGTAACTACATGAGCTCAAATGCAAATATCCGCCAGGCCCGGGATACTGCCTGCCCAGCATAATGTTCTGGGCAACAAATGGTCTCTGCCAGTGGACCCACGAGTGGACCTGGGGAAGTTTCCGGTGTCCGAATACAAAGGATATAGTACGTCCTTTAGGTGTCATGGCGTTTGTGGATGTGTTCTACTGTGTAGATCAAAGTCATACAGAGTCATATTCCTATCAAAAACTATAATCCTTTTAATTTGTCCTCTCGCGTGGTTTCCTTAACGCAGCAGTGCTGCTTATGCGGATACCTTTGGAACGATGGTGAGACGGTTGGTCAATATAGCAGAGCCCTCAGCCACGTTACTCTTACAGTATAGTAACCTGTGCACGCTTTCAGGTGCAAGAATTAATTTATTGCAGCGGTCATGTCAAATTGGTTAATAATAGGTCATTGACACTATATTTACAATCAGGCGAGTAGAGGTTTTATTTTTTTAATTCACATGTGGGTGCGCGGCACATGGTGATCACATGACCGATCCTCAGGACCAATCACGTGATTGCAGTGGCATTTTGATACAGGAAACTGGAAGCAGCCCGGCCTCTTTACACTTCCCCGCGTTTTCAAGACGCGTCCGCGCAGAACGCGATCTACCCTCGGAAACAAATCAACAGATCTAAAAAAAAAAAAAAAAATTTAAAAAGAATCTTTTAGTAACTTTTGACATTAAAAAAAAACAATTTGCAGTTATAAAAAAACAAAAAAAAAAAAATTTCTTTTCTGAATCACTACGTGAACGGAAAGGAATTATAGGCACTTAGTGGGAATGGAGGAAGGAAATAATGTTTTGTTTCCAAGCAAGGGGGTAAAAAATGAAACATAAAAGTGATATAAAAGTACTGCAATGCAACAAATTTCCCCGTTCTACGCAGAAACCATTTTCTGCCTGGTAAACACGCAATGATTTGCAGGCCCCTTTGCGCAGTGATGGGGTTAAAGACGCGGGCGATTTGTTTTAAACATGGCATTGAGAAGAGGGTCTCCGGAGCTGAACCCCGTAATTTCACATCCGTCGGGGACACCCTGCTTCCAGAAGATACAGACCTTCTGTCGGGGGTGGAAAGTTAATGGGGTTTCAGGTCTGGAGACGCCCTGCTTCGTACCTATGTAAAAAAATAATCATAATAATAATTAAAAAATAAAAATCACATGAATTGCACCTTTAAGGCTCACGAGAGTTGGCACCTACTGTAACGTGGGAGTGTTGGCACGTATAACCCATTGAGTAACCGTTGCCGTAGTCCCAGTCACGGGGTCGGCATTTCCAGGGCGCAGTGTAGCGACGTCATATTCTTGATGCGTGGTTTATCTAGGGGAGATTGCATTCTGCGGCTAACGCGATCTCCGGCGGAAGGACGGAGCGCGGCGATTCTTCCATATCAACAAAGTGCCCAAAGGGGCTGCTGTCCCCACCGGCAACTCGTAGGGTACAACAAGATGTCACGCCATGGTGTACATAAGTCTACACAGGGGCGGCCAAAGCCTTTCCTCAGGGTCACTAACAGGTCCAGGTATTGGATGGATATCCCTGCTTCAGACACAGCTGACTCATCAGTAGCTCAGTCGAAGACTGAGCCAACGTGTGACTGACAGGGATATCCTTAAAACTACCTGTTGGTGGCTCTTGGGACTGGAGTGGCCACCCCACTTGGACTAGTGCCTGTGAGAAAGCAAATACACTCTAATTACCGTGAATATAATTTCTCCAGGACCAGGCGTGCCCGTGGGCAGAAGCGGAGCGCATAGTCCATCTATAACCCTCTCTTTAGCCTACAACAACTGAAACAACTTACCAATCACTTCGCTACAAAAATATAAATCACAAACACTTATAGTAAAAACTGAACAATCAGCTGTCGGTAAGCGATGTTACACAAAGAAGAACAAATTTTCTGGTTGTTACACATACAACTTCTGGGTCTTCTCATAGTAAAGACGCAGATCAAGGCGGACCAGTGCAACAATATTGGGGATTCATTTCAGCAATCAACATTTCGTTCTCTTTAGCGTTTTCGGAATAATCCACCAATTTTGCATAACCTGGGCCAGAGTCTGGCTCAAAACAGTAAGAAGTGATGCAGCCTTAGTTGATTGGCGTTGCGCCTGACCCCGGTATTCAATATATTCCATATACAGTATATCTAGCCACATAGATGGATTACAAACAAAAAAATAGAATAAAAGAAAAGATATGTGGGGGAAAGGAAACAGTCGGTGATCCCCTGAGTGGAAACACAGTCAAGGGATAACTTGTGAAATGAACTTAGATGGGCACTTATAATGATTTTATACTATTCAGAGCTCTGTTGCTGCTTCCTGTTAAGGAAACCGCCAGATCCTAATAGCGAGACACGACCGACACGTTAAGGAAGAGAAAAAGGGGAAAGCGAAATAATGTTAATGGGCGGGTAGCCGCCGTAAGTGTGAAAATAGGGAGCCTGGATAGCGAGTAAAAAAGGACTAGATTGAGTTTACGGGTACCAGCTTGATTATCTTCACAGACAAGCCATTTTTCTCCCGTCTTGTAGGTTCCGCTGCCTTAGCACCAAAACACATTTAAATAGTTTTTAGAGGCCAATATTTCCATTGAGGGACAAAGCAACTGAAACACTTTAGAAGCAAATCACATTAACATTTTTAGAAGGGGTTGAGAACACGAACTTTTGACGCCTTCTAAAGGGTTGTTATTGAGAGAGGAGAGGAAATAAGGAAAAAAACGGAGGGTGCACGTTGTGGTGGGGGGGTGGGCTACATCCAAAACCAGAACTGATATAACTCTCAAACCAGACAATACAACGCCACGTTTTTAGACAAAATGCAACTAAAAAGAGCTCTGGGTACCAAACCGCACAAAGGAGGAGAAAACAACCCCAAAGTAAAGAGTAGAGAGATAAATATAGAAGATAAAGTAGAGATATATATAAAGAACAATGGAAATATTACTGTATGCTCATTTGCATTCTGGACAGGTCTGCAACCCCGTCTTTATCACCATTATCACCCAGCAACACGCACGTTCCACTGAGCAAGGCGATTATGGGAAATGACATGCAAAAGGAAATGAAAAAAATTGTCTAATTTTCGTATCGCCATATGTGTTATCACTCCGTTTGTGTCTGAAAAACCATAGTTACATGGAGACATATAAGCTAATGCTCGCTGTTAACACAGCTTTAAAGCAAGCATGGGAACCAGATGCAAAGCCAGAAAAAAAAAAAAAGATAAAACATGTCAAGACATGAAAAATGGGTATATAGCTGTGTAGGTTGTTGTAACTGCTGGCTTTGTATTTTCAAGACTGTAGGGTTTCATCAAGTTTTAAGTTATGGTGGGTGAAAAAGGCAACAAGAAACCTCCACCGTATTGCATATAGCAAATAAAGAGATCACTTGTGAACACATTCACATGTCTTATATGTATATATTCAACGCGCGCTACACCAAATAGCATCTGTTGCCCGCATAGATTTTTAAAAAAATAATAATTTTCATTTGTATATTTGGGGGAGTTTTTGCAAAAACTTGTATCTTGAATCTAACTGCCCCCCCCCTCCCCCACATTGTGCCAAGAAGTCCCCGTGAAAAAAAGGTTTCTGGCTAAATACCGAGAACAAACCTAACCAGTGTGAAGATCTCACCAGAGATAGTAATTATCTTCTCATAGACCTGCCTGAGCCTGTCACATCAGGCAACACAGACATATGGTATACAGTAAACATTCCCGATAGGTAAAATGGACAGGAGAGATACTGAGGATGGGATTGAGCGAGGGCTGGGGCGCCAGACCCCATGATGCAGTGGCTACGTCATGGGACCTCCCTTGGGTGCCAAACCCCATCATGCAGTGGCTATGGCATGGGACCTCCCTGGGGCGCCACACACCATGATGTAGTGACTACGGCATGGGACCTCCCTGGGGCACCAGACCCCATGATGTAGTGGCTACATCTTAGGGCACCCGAAGGTTTTTTAAAAAACACCCTGCTGTCTGCTGTGAACAGGACTGCACCACGAACTCTTGAAGCACAGGTTTTTCTTTGCATATACAGATTGAGTACTTTTGAGGTTAAGCTATTAACACTGTGCTATACCGAGTAACAGGGACTATGTCTTTGAGAGTCTTGATAGCCTATTAACACCATTTTCTTGGACAGATTATATATGTGCAGTATAGTGAATTCTTTTAGGAGACACATCCACTTTGTGTTTTCCTTCCCTCCCTTTTTCAGATTATATATATTTCAGAAGTTCAGTTCAGACTATAGTGGTCTTTGTTTTCAGGTCTATTTTTTTGCTGTGGTGTGTCATGTGCCCATTACATAAGGGTACACACAGTGCCCATTACCTACGGGTACACACAGTGCCCACTACATAAGGGTACACACAGTGCCATACCAAGGGTACACACAGGCCCATTACATAAGGGTACGACACAGTGCCCATTACATAAGGGTCCCAAGTGCCCATACATAAGGGTACGCACACAGTGCCATACGAAGGGTACGCATGCCCTACATAAGGGTACGCACAGTGCCCCATTACATAAGGGTACACCATGCCCTACATAAGGTAAACAGTGCCCATTACAAAGGGTACACACAGTGCCCCATACATAAGGGTACGCCCACAGTTGCCCATTACATAAGGGTACACCACAGTGCCCATACATAAGGTTACACAGTGCCCATACATAGGGTACGCACAGTTGCCATTACATAGGGTACACACAGTGCCATTAATAGGGTACGCAACACGTGCCATTACTAAGGGTAACCAGGGCATTCTAAGCGTACGAACAGGTGCCATCCATTACATAGGGTACGCACAGTGCCATTACACAAGCGTGGTACGCACAGTGCCATACATAAGGGTACACACGTGCCCATTCTCATAAGGGTACCACAGTGCCATTACTAAGGGTACACACAGTGCCATTACCTAAGGAGTACCACAGTGCCCATACATAAGGGTACGCACAGTGCCCATTACCTAAGGGTACGCACAGCTGCCCATTACATAAGGGTACGCACAGTGCCCATTACATAAGGGTACACAGAGTGCCCATTACATAAGGGTACGCACAGTGCCCATTACATAAGGGTACACACAGTGCCCATTACATAAGGGTACACACAGTGCCCATTACATAAGGGTACGCACAGTGCCCATTACATAAGGGTACGCACAGTGCCCATTACATAAGGGTACACACAGTGCCCATTACATAAGGGTACGCACAGTGCCCATTACCTAAGGGTACACACAGTGCTCATTACCTAAGGAACAGTTGCCCATTACCTAGGGTACAACACAGTGCCCACTACATAAGGGTACACACAGTGCCCATTACGCAAGGGTACCACAGGCCCATACATAAGGTACACAGTGCCCCATTACATAAGGTACACGCAAGTGCCCATTACATAAGGGTACGCACAGTTGCCCATTACTAAGAGGTACGCACGTGCCCATACATAAGGGTACGCACAGTGCCCCATTACATAAGGGTACACCAGTGCCCATACAAAGGGTACACACAGTGCCCATTACTAAAGGGTACACACAGTGCCCCATACATAAGGGTACGCACAGTTGCCCATTACATAAGGGTAACGCACGTGCCATACAAAGGTTACACGAGTGCCCATACATAGGGTACGCACAGTGCCCATTACATAAGGGTACACACAGTGCCCTAAAGTTACCAAGGGATTACTAGGGTCACAGGACATTACTAGGTACAACAGTGCCCATTAATAAGGGTACGCACAGTGCCATTACAAAGGGGTACGCACAGTGCCCATACATAAGGGTACACACCGTGCCCATTCAGTCATAAGGGTACACACAGTGCCCATTACTAAGGGTACACACAGTGCCATTACTAAGGAGTACCACAGTGCCATACATAAGGGTACGCACAGTGCCCATTACCTAAGGGTACGCACAGTGCCCATTAATAAGGGTACGCACAGTGCCATTACATAAGGGTACGCACAGGCCATACCTAAGGGTAAGCACAGTGCCCATTACATAAGGGTACCGCACAGTGCCCATTACCTAAGGGTACACACAATGCAAT
>WSYH01018360.1:0-11051 GCA_036426205.1 Ascaphus truei
GTGTGTGTCTCTCTCTCTCTGTGTGCCTGTGTGTGTGTCTCTCTCTCTGTGTGTGTCTCTCTCTGTGTCTGTGTGTGTGAATCTCTCTCTGTGTGTCTCTCTCTGTGTGTCTCTCTCCCACACTCTCTCTCTCACACTCTGGATCTCTTATTTACCCTATATATCTTAACTGCCCTATACTATACCGAAATAACCTATACTGCTTTTTTCCAGATCTGACTCAAAGTTCACACGGAAGACATCGGAACCCCCCCTAACCCAGAAGACGGGTAGGGAACACCTCCCCTCCAATGTATAACATTGCGGGAATGCGGGTACCTGGACATTGAGGGACTGCGGATCAGGTAAGATCCCAGGCGGGATTGCTGCTTTAGATATTGTGAAGCGGGGACGTTCAGACACTGGTTAAGGGGTTCAGGAAACTAGTCATTCACACCTGGCTTTTATTTCTAGATCCGACATTTACACACACAACACACACACACACACAGACACACACATACGTAACAAGGACTAATTGTAGTATAATGTAATACAATAAATAAATTTATGTCAAAAACGAATGTTGTTCTGACTAGGAATTTATTAAATGTATTTTATTTATATATTTTATTTTAAAGTGGGGTTGGGGGCAGGTTTGGGGGCGGGACTAGGTGGCGAGTAGATTTTTTGGTTGGGCGAGTAGATTTTTGGGTGATTTGTCGAACACTGTGTGTATATATATATATATATATATATATATATATATAAGCATACAGTAATATTTACATTTGCTATACAGTATGCTTTACTGTGGAGGGTTTTTGTCACCTTTTTTACCCGCCATAACTTAACTAAGTGTGGTGAAACCTATCCCTGCTTCATTTTACAAAGCCAGTATAACCAACCCTACACTGAGGAGGCCCATTAAGGTCGAAACAGCTGTCTGTGGGTGTGTTTACTGGCTGTGCATCTTAACCCAGGCTGTGCTCAAAGCTGTGAAATGCAGCAAGCTTGAGCATATAGGACACCATGTTAAATGGTTGGAAGCAAAAGGTGGCACTGTGTGCTCATTTGCATGTCATTTCTCAGAATCCCTTGCTACGGTGGAAGCACTGTGTGCTGGGTGATAATGGTGAAAGGCTGGGTTGCAGACCTGTCTAAGACATGCAAATGAGCATACATTAATATTTCCATTTTCTATATGCTTTACTGTGGAGGGTTTTTGTCACTTTTTTTTACCCACCATAACTTAACTAAGTGTGTGTGTATGTATGTATTACAAAGTAAGTTAGAAATGCATATAGAATATAACTGTCCCCCCCCTCCCCTCCACCCACCACCTCTTCCCTTCCTGCCAACCACTGATGATCTCTCAAACACATCACACCACATCCCCTTCTGACTCCATCCTCCTCTCCTCCCACTGCTCCTCCCCTATCTCTCCTCCTTCAATCTCTCCTGCGGATAATACCCAGACTCCTTCAAAACTGCAGTAGTCATCACTCTCCTCAAAAAAAAAAACCCCCATCTGTCTACCCTCAAATGTTTGCCCTTCTTCAAACTCCTTGAGCACATTGTTCACAACCAACTCTCCACCTTCATCCACACTCATTCCCTCCTTCCCATTGTCCATTCTAGTTTTTGGCCCTCACACTCTACTGAAACTGCCCTCTTCACCATCCACAACTTTCTCTCCACAGCTCACCACACCAAACTATCCTCCATCCTCATCAACCGCTCTTCAGGCTTTGACACAGTCGATCACCTCTACTCTCTCATGGCTCTCATCCTGTCACCTGCAACAATTCCTCCTCTCCGTCCACCAGACTCCAAGTGGGCATGCCTCAAGGCTCCGTCCTTGGTCCCTCCTTTTTTCTCTCTACACTTCCCCCCTCTTTGACCTTATCTTCTCCCATGGATTCAACATCCATTTTTTTGCAGACGACATCCAAATCTATTTCTCCTTCCCACTATTCTCACCCGAACTTTCCACCCGTATCTCTGCCTGCCTTTCTGCCATTTCCACCTGGATGTCCTCCCACTTCCAATGAATGAACCCAGCTAAGACTGAATTTCTCTACTTTCAATCACCACAAGCTCCTTCCCCCCTCTCCCCTTCTGCTCACAACCTAGGGGTCATCATTAACCCTTCCCTCCCCTTCGCCCAACACATGCCCTCCATCACTCCCACCTGTTGCTACCACCTATACAATATAAGAAAAATGTATCAACTCCTTTCTCCTTGGCCAAGCTTCTCATCCACTTCCTCATCTTCACCGTCTCGACTAATATAACTCCCTTCTACTCTGTCCCCCCTCTACACCTCCAGCAAATTCAAAACGCTGTAGCCCATACACTTAATCTCCCCGCTCTGCCCGTGCCACTCCTCTCCAAACTTCATTGGCTACCCATCCAACAGCATTCCCTCTTCAAATTCCTCACCTTGTCTTCAAATCTCTCCATGGTCTTGCCCCTCTTTACCTTTCAGCACTCATCTCTCGCTACACTCCTTCGCTCCCTGACTGCCACAACACTTACTCCGCCCCAGTCACTTGTGCCTCCTCAATTTCGATCGTTTGCCTTACTCGTTCCCCTCCACTGGAACAAACTTCCCCACTTCATTCAATCTGCCCACTCTGTAACTATCTTCAGAAGCCAACTCAAAACGTATCTCTTCACCATCACATTGAATAATTCCCCTTTAACCTCCTATACCATCCCCTCCCTCACTCCTTCTTAACGTCTCTCCAAAGTCACCCACCTCACTGATCCAATTGCCTCCACAGTCAGACCCATCACCATGCAACAAACAAGACTTAACCCAGAGACCTAACCCCAACCCCTGCCCACTAACCAAGCAAGTTTTACTAACTAATGTACAGCGCCCTGGATAAGGGTGTTATATAATTGTTATAAATAAATAAGATTTGCAGAGAAACAGATTCATCTTGGTTGCATAAGTATTCAACCCTTTTGCTACTGCAGCCCTAAATCAGCGCATGTGCAAATGAATTGTTTGAAAGGTCCCAAAATGTGTGAGATTGTATCAGCCTGTGTGTAATCAATGTGGTTTAACTTTTAGATAATTTCCCTCAGGTATATAAAAACTCTCAAGCTGCAACCCACATAGTGATCCAACAAAGCAACCATGATGACCAAGGAGTTTTTTTCGAAACAAGTCATGGATAAAATGGTACAGTAGAGGCGCAGAGCAGGAGAAGGGTACAAGAAAATGTCAGGCGCTGATTATCCCTCTCAGTACAGTGAAGTTCATCAATAAGAAGTGGCAGATACATCATACCACCCAGATCAAGTCTCCCTCTCAAACTGAGCAGCTGGGCAAGCAGGAAACTGGTTCGGGATGTCACTGCGAAGCAAACAATGACTTTGAGAGATCTGGAAAGTTCTGTGTCTGAGATGGAAGTTAGAGTTCATGCAAAAAAAAAAGAAGGCATATAGATGATACTGCACACATGTGGAAAAAAGTTCTGTGCTAAGACGAGACAAAAATTTAACTACTTGGTCTAAATTCCAAGCGTTACATCTGGAACAAGCCCAACACTGCACATCACCCGGTCAACACCATCCCAACTGTCAAGCATGGTGGTGGCAACATCATGTTATTGGGATGCTGCTCTTCACAGGTACTGTACTGGGAAGCTTGTCAGGATAGAGGGGAGAATGTATGGTGCAAAGTACAGGCGAATCCTTGAGGAAAACCTGTTTGAGTCAGCCAAGACTGAAACTGAGGCAGAAATTTACATTTCTACAACACAATGACCCAAAGCCACATTGGAGTGGTTTAACAAGAAAGAGACTTAATGTTCTTGAGTGGCCCAGTCAAAGCCCTGGCTTCAATCCAATCCAACATTTTTGGTGAGTCTTGGCAATTGCAGTTCATTGACATTCCCCAACACATTTATAAGCCCCTAAATGGGGAAGGTTGGGTGTTTATGTTACTTTCTTAAGTTTCGTAGTCATAACAATTCAATTGAATGATTTCATATTTCTCTAACTTGCACAACATGGCAACAAATATCTCCCTGTCTTCCTTTGTTCCTACTTGTTTTCAGACTAAAGAACTTGAAATGAAACTAGATAAAAATGACCTCCTCTTACTCCCTTACCACCAGCCATCTTCCCAGCAAATGTTTGAAGTAGTGTTAGATGTCTCCCTCTCCTCTTACAATATTCCTTTCACTACACACCCTTGGTAACTTTGCAAACTATTGCCATTCGTTTTCACCTCTCTGTAAATGACAAATTTACACCTCTGTATATTTACAATCAGACTGCAGCAGTCATATAATAGGTTTTGACTGCCTCTCAGCAATATGTGGATATCCAAGTATGAACATACAAAAAGTGGAGCGCAGATAGGGTTGCCAGATGGCATGTCCAAAAATACTGGACACCCACGCCTCCACCCCCCGAACACATATAAAAAATACCCCCATGCTCCCCAAATACATTTTAAAAATACCCCCACGCCCCCCAAATACATTCTCAGAACTTGCCAGCATACACTAAACTCTGGTAAGGGTCTCAGAACTTGCCAGCATACACTAAACTCTGGTAAGGGTATCAGAACTTGCCAGCATACACTAAACTCTGGTAAGGGTATCAGAACTTGCCAGCATACACTAAACTCTGGTAAGGGTCTCAGAACTTGCCAGCATAAACTCTGGTAAGGGTCTCAGAACTTGATCCTGCGTCACTGCCATTGTTTTGTATGGCAGTTAATGCAAAATGAAGCTCTGATACCCCTTGTCGCACTCAATGGATCTTCCACAATATGGTATCTAAGACGCGCCTTGATATACCTCCTTACATTCTCCTGTACAAATTATTTCGTATTTGTCAATGCCTGCGCACACTTTTTGTGTTGTTGTTGTTTTGCAGCTATTCAGGTAACTTACTGGCATAATACTTAGAGCCGGTAACGAAGCTCTGCACTCATGATTGGCACTATATTAATAACAATATACATAACAAGCGGAATTAAAAGTATTTACTTACATTGTACGAGTGAGTGCCAGTATTTTCTATTCAAGGTGAAGCGTATTGGTTGTCACTGTAATACAAATAGGTTTTAGCTGCCATAATATAATAAGAGACAGTGTTTGGATTTATATCCCTCCAGTGTTTGTGCCACAGGTAACTGTTCATTTTACTTTATAATGATCAGATCTTTCAGTTAGATTAACATTTTGGATCAAAGTTTCCCTCGTTAAAAAACATGTTCAATGCAGCGCCTGATTTATGAAGGCTTCAAAAATCACATTGGTTTAATGGGTTTCAACCTGCTGCTGTATTTCTGCACGTGTTGTGCAGATGGGATACTTGGCTAAATAATGCCCCAAGTACAAATGTTGATAAAATGTTAAATTGATCCAATATTATCTTCTTCGCTGTTTTCATTTTATATTTGTACCCAATGCAAAGCACTAACAAAGGGATATTGTTTACACATATTCTGTATATTTGTACTGAAATATTTTCATATGTAGCTCAGAAAGTTAGTGCATAGTGCACAGACTTGAGTCGAACTTAATTTGTAGTGAAGGTACAATTGCTTAATTAGTCTGAAAATGCTCTGAGTATGTCTCATTCACGATGGTTTTTGATCGTAAAATATTGCAGTTCTTACCTTAACGTTCCTTACTGTTCTTCAATATAAATGAATACTTTGCTGAATCAGCCATCTAAAGATTGTCTTAATTTAGAGAGCAGTCCCAAAATGAGTGTCTTCTGCCCATCAATCAGCTCCTGACTCCCACGCTGATTTCCAATGTCAACTAGCCAGATCCAAGAAGTCAAAGACAACTCTGTTTTGGTGGAAGGATTCTAGTTTCTTACTTCAGATTACAGACCAGATTATAAATAAAAGACATAATAAATACTTCAATCATGGCGACACTCAATGTTTGCTTCTTTATTTGTTTCTGGGAGCAAAGAGCTACATAATAGAAGTGTACAGAGATATGTATTGTATGTTGATTTTCAGAGTGGGTCAGTTCATTTTAAATAACAGATTTTGTTTTGATCCGTTTGTTACGGAGGAGCCAGCAATGTTTTTGATTGAGATCATTTGTGGGCCCCTCTGGCAGTTTAGTCATTTCAACAAAAAAATACAATGTTCTGTAATTGAGATTTTCTATGAAATTCTGGTTTTGTTGAAGTGCATTAAAAAATGGTGCCCATTGAAGATCCATAATAATGTGTATAAATTCTACCCAGTTACATTGTGTCAATAAATGTAGAAAATGTTTTTCTTCTTAAAATAAAACCTTAAAAATAAAACAACGGTAAATACTTTATATATTATCCTGCTCTATTTTTACACAACAATTAGAACACAGTATAAGGGTCATGTCTTCGGAGGAGAGAAGTCATCATGATCAATGTTGGTTGTTCTATATAAAGGCATGGATGATATAAATATGCTATTTATAGTATTTATTACATTGTATCAGGGAAGTTCATATTCCAAAAACAAAAAATCTGTATACGGTTAAGAAAACCTTAACTTTGATAAGGAATTTTTGTTACCTTTGTTGGTAAACTTTATTTTTTTTACTATAAGCTGGGTTTAGTCTGATTTTTAAGTATATTAAGTTATAAATGCTGCTTTAGATTGAAATAGGAAAAATATACTTATGTGGAAATACCATGTCAGCAATCATTTTAGTCTTTTATTTTCTGTCATGTTGTTCATATAATACAGTATCTACTGTAGGTAAATTAACTTAAGGCAGCAATCCCACACAAAACTGATTTTTGTAAAAATTATTATTATTATTATAATATGAACCAAGGGCAACTCCAGGGACTCTTGGGTTCTCCAAATATGAACATTTTAAAACCTTAACTGGTTTATTCTAGTAGTTCCAAAGTTGTCGTTACCAAACCGCACGTTTGGCATGATCACAAGACGCGGAATGAAATGTGAGAAAAAACGGTATTCTCTATTGCAAATCACTTCTAAACCGTGCAATGTAATGTAACCGTGCAATGTAACAGCCAATCTGCCAGCATACATTCTATAGAAGCGGAATGACCCCAGGTGGGGCGAACGCCATCCACAGTTTGCCTTATGGGTTTGGCTGAAAGAAAAAACATATTTCAGGCTCGGGATGTAAATCGCAATACCAATCTGAACACCTTTTAGATGAAAAAAAAATGGAAGTTTTTATAAGCTGTTTGCATAATGGAGCTATGAGAATAGCAGTTGTGGGGGAAAAATGCGAGCTTGAGACAAGAGCAAGAGTGAAACCGTTTCTAAAAAAGTCATTTAGACACAGTTTGGACATGCGATAATGGCTTACAGAATAGCAAAGCATGCCAAGCTGCTTCTAAAATGCCCTTTAGAAGCAGTTTGTCACACTTTGGAGCTATTAGAATATAGTACAGTAGGTCTCTTAGGCTGCCCTTATGATGTACTGTACTTAGGTTATCGAGAAGGGAGCGGGGAGGGGTTAATGCTCTTGCATCAGCCTGAGTGAAATAGATAAAGGGGCAAAAAGGCATGAACTAGGAGTAAAAGGCAGGAATCCGGCGCCACTGCACATGACAGACTGTAGAAACTCCCGGATGATCTTCTATAAACTTTATTGCACAATACACATAGGGCTACACCACGTCTCGGAGACGAAGCCCTATCTGAGAGGGTGAAACGCGTAGAGGGGGAGATCGTGGTGTAGCCCTATGTGTATTGTGCAATAAAGTTTTTTGAAGAACATCCGGGAGTTTCTACAGTCTGTCATGTGCAGTGGCGCCGGATTCCTGCCTTTCACTTCCTGATTACCACTGAAGGCTGCACGCACATGCTGTGGAGGAGAGCAGGTCCCAGACCGGAGAGAATGAATAGGTAAGGGTTTATTTATTTATATTCCCCCCTACTCCGGGTTACTCAATGGCCATATACAGCTCCCTCCTTATCAGCTACTTGACGGATTGACACCATAAAAGGGTGCCTTACAGACAGCCGAAGCGCAGAACAGTATTTCTCATGCATGAACTAGGAGTAACTGAAGAAGAGAAATTACCCTTTCTAGACTGGCACCTCTAATGAAATGGGATATGATAACAATATAAAACAACTTTTACTCAAATGAACTAATAAATAAGATCCCAAGATAGGTATAAATAAGAGGACCTATCGGATACAATATACGGTCGGACACACAATCCAACACACTACATTATTTACTAACATGACTACTACTGTATATATATAATAGGGGTGGCTAAGTAAAGTGGCAAAGGTCTGTGTGTTGCAATAATGGTAAGAATAACGAGTGCTAACCCAATTAACAGGGTAACATACTGTAAAGTAGCAATAAATAAAAGCCTTCTCCAGTGTAACAGAAACAAATCCCCAAATAAAGTAGGACTGACAATCAAAACATAAAAAACAGTGTGCTAAAAGGTGAAGGTGGGGGGGGGGGGGGGCTTGCTTGAACCAAAAACCATATGGAAATATATAAAATGTGGCTAATCCTAGTGTTAACAATCAAAAAAGACTAGGGATGTGAATAAGTGCAATAAGGAATAGGTATTTAATCTACTAAAAAAATAATGCGAGACAAGTGTGGTGACTAAAGATGGCCGCCATAGATGGATTACCAAAAATAAGGAAGATGCATATGGTGTACAATAAGATGCCAACACTGTGGTATAGAGTACCGTCAATTTAAGTATAAATCATTATAAACAAATACTCCCCTAGTAGAGTAATAATATGTATTACTAGTAGTAGCTTAAAAATAAAATATAAAAAGTCACAGAAGGAAAGAATACTGCTTATAACAGTGTGTTTCTCTCTCTCGGGGGGTGGGATATTGAACGTAGTTTGGGCCCGTGACTCCGTTCTGGTATATGCTCCAGGGCTACAACATGATAGGATTTTTATGTGAATGTTCTGACTGGCAGACTATTTATAGCTACATAGATTGAGATACCTCATAAGTTCATAATGCAAGTATCCATTTTAATGTGACAGCCAAGAACAGAGGAGGAAGAACGTTTCAGGTCCCATGTGTACCTTTTATCAGACGAGTAGAGCTCTACTTTGTACCTGTCCTAGAGGAGACCTGTACTTGGAAGAAATTGTTTGTGTATGTTGTGTTGGCTGCACAAGCAGGATTCTTCTCGCCTGAAACTGTTTCCCTGCACTTTGGAAATGTAACACTAGGATTAGCCACATTTTATATATTTCTATTTGGTTTACGGTTCAAGCACATGTGGCGACAGCCTCTGAAAAATCAAAATTGACCGGCTTCAAAATTTCGCGCCGCCACACCGCTCCCGTCGCTCCCGTCGCTTCGCGCTTACTATAAGCGCACGCGACGGCGGCCATACATTTGTTTTGCCGCAACGTCGCAAGCTTTTTATTTCACATGTATATGAGCTGACGTATGCTAAAGCTAAGCATCCTTTGGTTGATGTAGGCCTGAGTGTCCAATTGTGAATCTGTATATTCCGCACATCTAACGTGTTGCAAACTATAGTGCTATGTTCCCACATAACATGTACATGAAGCTATTAAAGGACCAGTTCCTCCTACTGGTTTTTATTTTTTAGCCTCCATTTTAGTTTTTACAGGGTGGGAACCAGGAGATACCCTGAGCCAAACGTCACTGTTTTCAGCTCCAGCGACCCCCGGTTTCTGAGACACCAGTGAAATTTTGGGGCTTAAATCCCCCTCGGGGAACAAAATGGCTACCAAATCACAGGCCAATAGGAAGCGACAACATCATCAGTATTGGCTTCCAATTGGATGGCCATTTAAATCCTGTTTAAAAACACCATAATTATCTCGGACACAAAGGGATTACCTGGAGCTGAAGATAGTGCGGTTCAACTCAACAGCTCAACTCAAAGAAGCTATCCACCCTAACGAGCCTCTGTTTAAGTTCTGGAAGAGGTCACAACTCTGATCATCAATGCGTTGCTGGGATTGAGATGTGCGCACATCTTCAGATCAGTAGTTAAACAGAACACATAGTTCAGTGATAACGAAGAACTATTCAAATACCGTTTTTCTAGATTGTTTTCTCCTCTGCTGAACAGAAAGTTTCTGTTTGCAATGGTTAATAAGGAATAACAAATAAACAAAATAGTTTAAGTACTGTATGTAGTCTGGACAATAATATTCCACCTGCAGGAGAATAATGATATGTCAAAGAATTTCCAGAATTATTAAAAGCATTTGTAACATAGACCCAGTTGGAAATAATGAATCCCTGAAAGACTTCAGGAAATTGGATGGTCACATTTATTCATGCAGAAAAGAAATCTGACACATTTGAGCAAATATGTCTCTATATACCAGCCTTGGATATAGTATATGAATATTATTGTAATTCATAGAGAATATAAAAAAGAAAAGTCACAGAAGTGTGTACATCTCTAGAACATAAATGGGGATTTATCAGATCTCTATGGACATTTTTTTATTTCAAATACAGCTCAACCCCGTTATAACGCGATCCGTTACAACGCGAATCCGCTTTTAACGCAATGCAAGCGTGGCTCCCAATTTTCATATTTATGAATACTTTACAACACGATTCTTGGTATTTTAAATACTTTATTGTACAATGCATACAATTGTACATTATTTCTAAAGCGATCCACTTATAGCACGATGTGATTCTTTGGACCCCAAGCACAGCGTTATAAAGGGGTTGAGCTGTATATTATTTTGGAGCAAGTCCCTTTGCTCATTAAAGGTTTCTGTTACACATAACAAACTGTACTGAAATCTAGATTTTTTTGTTAAATTAAATATTATAACAATAATAACATTGTGAGTTATGATCTTGCCCATACTCAATATGCTGTGAAGCAGCTTCTCAATGTCAGAGAAATATAGAATTTGTCAGCACATAAGAACAAGTTGGCTCACTTAGTGTACCCATATTCCTATCTGCTGCAAAACCTCAGACCCCTCTGAGCCCTATTGAAGACAGAATGTAACAGACTTCCCTGACATGGCCAAGCAGCTTCACAGCATACTGAGTAAGGGCATAGTTGTAAAGGACATCTGTAATAAACATTGGGAA
>WSYH01001856.1:0-11718 GCA_036426205.1 Ascaphus truei
TAAGGAACCCCAACCCTCTCTAATAGCGTGTCTGAGATCAGATGCATTGTAAGGAATTCCAACCCTCTCTAATAGCGCGTCTGAGATCAGATGCATTGTAAGGAACCCCAACCCTCTCTAATAGCATGTCTGAGATCAGATGCATTGTAAGGAACCCCAACCCTCTCTAATAGCGCTTCTGAGATCAGATGCATTGTAAGGAACCCCGACCCTCTCTAACAGCGCGTCTGAGATCAGATGAATTGCAAGGAACCCCGACCCTCTCTAATTGCGCGTCTGAGATCAGATGCATTGTAAGGAACCCCGACCCTCTCTAATAGCGCGTCTGAGATCAGATGCATTGTAAGGAACCCCAACCCTCTCTAATAGCGCACTTGAGATCAGATGCATTGTAAGGAACCCCGACCCTCTCTAATAGCATGCCTGAGATCAGATGCATTGTAAGGAACCCCCAACCCTCTCTAATAGCGCACTTGAGATCAGATGCATTGTAAGGAACCCCAAACCCTCTCTAATAGCGCACTTGAGATCAGATGCATTGTAAGGAACCCCAAACCCTCTCTAATAGCGCACTTGAGATCAGATGCATTGTAAGGAACCCCCAACCCTCTCTAATAGCGCACTTGAGATCAGATGCATTGTAAGGAACCCCGACCCTCTCTAATAGCACGTCTGAGGTCAAATACATTGTAAGGAACCCCGACCCTCTCTAATAGCGTGTCTGAGATCAGATACATTGTAAGGAACCCCAACCCTCTCTAATAGCGCGTCTGAGATCAGATACATTGTAAGGAACCCCGACCCTCTCTAATAGCGCGTCTGAGATCAGATACATTGTAAGGAACCCCGACACTCTCTAATAGCGCGTCTGAGATCAGATGCATTGTAAGAAACCCCGACCCTCTCTAATAGCGCGTCTGAGATCAGATGCATTGTAAGGAACCCCAACCCTCTCTAATAGCGCGTCTGAGATCAGATACATTGTAAGGAACCCCAACCCTCTCTAATACAGCTTTTTTTATTCTTTTAGGTGAAAGGCACAATGCAATATGAACTTTCCTACAAGAAAATTGTGTTATTCATGAAATAAGAAAATGCTAATTTAGACACACACTTTATTTACAGTCCATAAAATAATCTGCAAGACTTTAATAGCGTCTTGTATCCCGCTGCTGCCTCTCGTCAACCTGTATCAGGGAATGAATCCATGTTCTGCAAGACTGTTTCTCTCTCCCGCCCGATGGAACCCACCAAACGTTTGCCATTAAATAGCATCGTCGGGGTTGGGTTCCTCTTCCTCTCCGCTCTCCACTTCCTCCTCTTTTTCTTCTTCTCCCTCTTCTGAAAAACACAAAAAAAAAACGTTCATGAAATCATACAGCTCCCCACCCGCGAGCTTCCAGTAAGGCGTATCCGCAAACGCGAATCGCGTCGGCGACGTACCCGGGCTGAGGTTTTGCTCCTCGTTTTCATCGGTATCCGATTTCTGCTGCTCAACCATGCACCGGTTTGCATCCTCCAGAGCCTGGGAGAAGAAGGACAAGAAGGTCTTAAGAAGGAGAAGAAGGTCTTAAGAAGGAGAAGAAGGTCTTAAGAAGGAGAAGAAGGTCTTAAGAAGGAGAAGAAGGTCTTAGGACCTTGTGACCGTCGAGAGCCCCTGGCTGGTGGCTGGGAAGGAGCATAAGATTTAAGCATCGCCCCTCCTGGAAATTAGCTCAAATTTTTGTTTCGATGTTAACGTTGGTTCGAAAGCGGAGAAGAGGGGCCGGGGCGATCCCGAGAGTTGGGTCCAGACGACCGGAAGTCGGACCCAACCTCTGTGATGTGCCCCTTTCCTCTGCCAGGTCCGAGCACCTGTGTGCAAGCTATTTCTTCCCACCCTGCGGTTATCAAGCCGCCAGTCCTAAACCCCCGGGAAAGCGGGTGGTGGCGGGTGTAATATACATCTCTCTCTGTATATATCGACGAGCCCCCCCCCCCCCCCATATCCCAAGCCGACTCGCGTGCCAAACAGTACAGCAAGGTCCTTCGTACATGGACACAGAGGAGCAGTGAAAATGATGCGCTTTGGAAGTTATTCACTTAACGGGGCAATCTGTGCTAGGACCAAAGTGAACTAAAATTTCAGCCACATGTTTACAGGGTCCCCTCTGGGTAATTGGTGCTTTTTTTTTTTTTTTTAACCCAAATCCGACACCTATAATTATATTTAATGTATTATTTAAAGTGAGACTTGAGAGGATGGGGAGTTTCCTCTGGCTGCTCCCTGTGTGATGTCACCGTGTGGTGATGTCACTGTGTCACTTTAATGAATAACTTGATTCACAATAGTCTCGCAAGCATGTCCCTCTCTCGCGTGCAATGCCACAAACATACATCTCTCTCTCTCTCTCTCTCTCTCTCTCTCATGCAATGTGTCTCATACATATCCCCCTCTCTCGTGCAAATGTGTCACAGACCCCACCACCGACGGCATTGTTAATATCCTTACAGTCACGATGGCTTGTTCAGCGTCTACGCTTTGGAGGAGTTTTGCCATCTCCAGGGCTCTCTCGAAGTTGGAGACCGCCGACTGATAATCCTCCAGCTTCACTGTATGAAGATAGTAAGAGGGGATACGTTGATGATGTTTTTTACTGCTCTGTTACCTGCCCGGCATGTTTCTGAAGAGCGACTTAAATCTTGCGTCGTGCGATAAATGGTCACGTTCCACAGTTTAGTGCAGCGGAATCGGACGTGGTCGCGGCCATCTCACCTCCGACATTTGGCCGCAGAGGGACCCTAATCCCCGGCCGCTGGACACTCGGCCGCCGGACGTTTCACCAATAAGGGAAGTTAACTTAAGGGGATCTAGCGGTTACGGTACAGGATTAAAGTTTTTAGGGTAAGGGTTTTTAGGGTAGGGGGTAGCATTAGTTTTAGGGGCTAAGATGAAGGGTTTTAGGGTAAGGGTTTTTAGGGTAGGGGGTAGTGTTAGTTTGAGGGGTTAAGATTAGGGGGGGGTTTAGGATAAGGGGTAAGGTTAGCGGCATACCATGGAGGCAAAGCAGCTGGTCGAGAGAGGTCCCTGCGGCGAGGCGGGTTTGCGGCAAAACGCCGGCGGCGACCACATATCCTAGACCATTAGCGCACGACTGGAGCACGCTTCCAAGAGCTCTGTTTTATTGCAGCATATGTGTCATTGCGTCTGGCTAGCTTCCTGCCATTTTACTAGTCATTAACATGGTACGGGGCCCAGTTCTGTCAGCAGAACCGGTCTTGGGAGACGTGTCGGCCCTTCGCTGGTTGGGTTACCATTTGTTGGATAAACAAAAAGGTTCTTCTACGGTGTACGGAGGTTTGAGAACCTCACAGTCAAGTAACTAGTTACAAATGTAGAAGATTGGTTCTTATTGCGGCCTGGATTGCTCTTATTCCCACAACTGTGGCTGGAGCCGGTAATTATGATCTCTGTTCTTGGCGTGTACACGCCGTGGACATTCTGTAATTACCTTCTGCTTGGGCCACCAAGACGCTGGAGTTGAGCTGCCACTCGACGTCGCCGGTCTCCCCCGCCTCCTGCTGAGACTTCCTCCCGTAGGCCCTCCCCTCCGCCGCCTCGCCCAACTCCAGGTAGCACCTCCCGATCTCGTGGAACAGCCAGGTCTTCTCCAGGCTGGAGGAGGCCAAGGGGATCTTCTCCTCCCACCTGCAACATGAAGCGTCATCGTTACAGACCCTGGTGGAAGAGCTAACCAGTGCCTCACGGGCCCAAAGATAATTTAGGATACAGCTCAACGCATGCGCTCGTCAGTTATTTTCCGTAGAGCATCCACTTTTAACCCCCCACACCCCTGGGAGCCATTACGGTTACCGCAACATAAAATGCCATTTACAATGAGTGTGGCCCTTTGCCGAGTAGGTTCTGGTTTCCATATAACCCGTGTTTGGCTCTTGTCGATGCAGCTCTAACAGATATGTCGCACGGACCAGCGCCTACCCAGTGGCTTCCTGTTTCCACTCAACGGCAGACGTGACTTGTGGCTGCTCACTCCTTGCTTGTAGCCTCCCCCCCCCCCATCGGGGCTGGGCCTGTTACGCGCTGCTTTGCCCCCTAATACTTACACCTTGATGGCTTCCTGGAACTTCCCGATCCGGGCGTACACTCTCCCAATGTTATCCAGCGCTCGGGATTTGGCTTCGGGCAAATTGCTGGACGTAGAAGAGGTTATGGTTTTTTAATCTGTACATCGGTAGGGAGGGGTAGGACTTGCGTGGCTTTCTACAAAGCTTGCAGTCCTACAAAACGTGATATGTGGAGAACAGAGTAACACAGCTGGGCGGTGATAGTGGGGGATCCCATGAAAGTCTATGGGGGGGATACATCATTTCTGTAAGAGAGGATCCCGTAAGAGTCATGGCGACACATTACTTGTAGACGGATCCCATAAAAGTCTATGGGGGACAAATCATGTCTTGCAGGTGGGATCCCATGAAAGGATATGGGATAATTTCTTGTAGATGGGATCCCGTGACCCTTATGGGGACACCTCATTTCTTGTAGAGGGGGGGGGTTCCATGCCCTTACTGTTCCTTTGCTATCTCTAGGTCCTTCTCGTGACTCTGCAGAGCACCTTCCATCTGCCCCATGTCCATCTGAGCGTTCCCGATGCAGCTGTACAGGTTGCCGACCAGCTCGTCTTTGGTGGAGACGCCCTTGCCGGTCCAGCCCTGGATGTTCTTCAGCACCTGCTGGGCTTTCTTGCAGCTCTCCTCTGCCTTCCCGCTGGACAGCACTGGAGGGGGGAGAGAGAGGAGCGAGGTCTGGGCTGTGGCAAGTCAAAGCCTCGCCATACCAAATGTATAAACCCGTGCCGTGCTGGAGGGCTGCGAAATGGGATTACAGACCATCAGGGCATCACCCACTGGTCCCCAACAAACCAACATTGGTTGGGATGCTCCATGCTAGGAGGGTCTTTGGTTGCACACAGCCAAGTGGGATGAACACTGCCTTCGAAGTGGGTGATGCCAGTTCGAATGCGGTCCTTGTGACGTTGGGCGTATACCCCTCGGGCCCCATTTACTTTCCAGCCTCCTGCCATAAGACACCTCCCGGTACTGGAAGACGTTATACGGCCTATTCAAGTCAATGGGCCACCATGTGTCTTCCAGCGCTGGAAGCTGCCTTATGGCCGAAGACTACTTAGCAAACACGGGCCTCTATCCCCCTCCCCCCCGTAGCTTCAACATTGGATTGTAAGCTCTTCAGGGCAGTGACCAACATACTACTTTTTACATACACTGGTCTATCTCCTCCAGGTTCTTCAGGATGTCTCGGGTGGGGTCGGAGGGCTTGCCCTTCTCTCGGCTCCACTTCTGCTGCATGATCTTGCGGTCCCGCTCCCGGGCGTAGATGGGCATCTGCTGCCGCCAGAAGTCGGTCCGGGTGTCCAGGAAACTGAGGCCTTTCATGATCAGGTCCTGCAGCTTCACCCCGCTGTTCCCCTTCAACAGATCTGCGGCCGGAGACATAGCCCCCCCAACGTGGCTTATTGGTGAGCGGTGCCAGCGTGCGATGAGGTGGAAGATGTGTTTTTGAGACCCCCCGCCTCTGTTAGTGTTGGATAACGACTACCATAATTCCCCCGTGCACTGCTGTCCCTGTTGCCTATCAAGGGGTTACCTACACATCAAAGTGCCTTATTACCTTTCTACTGAGTTAAAAGTGAATTTCCGCACAGGGTGGGTGTTTTTTTTGTATTAGGAGCTGAACCCCATTAATTTCAGCTCTGTGAACCCTCTACTTCCCAAGATACTTGCGTCGGTGCCAGGAGCAGCCCCAGCTGGGCTCGCAATATGGCAGCTCGAATCTCCAGCGGCCTGGGCACCAATAGGACTCTTTGGCCCTTGTGACGCGAGACCTTTAAATTGAACATTAAAAAAGGAGATAAGCTTCTCCAGTAAGTATCTCGGGGGGGCAAGGGGGTCCCCCGTAGCTGAAATCAACGCGGGTCAGCTCCAAAGACCTCCCCACCTGCTTCTCACCTAGAGTAGTCTTCTCAAAAGAAAACGGTAAGTTTCTATGTATTACATAAAGTGGTCCTGATGAAGGTACTTCATAGCTACACAGTAGTACACTGGATACCTCTTCAACCTTTCATGGTAGAGTTGGCTGCATGAGAGAGGTGATGGAACCCTTGAAAGAGAACGGGGACTATGGACTAGTGTGATCGTTAGAAGTGGCTGCCAACCTCCATCCTTCAGCAGAGTCTGCAGGTATTCCTTATCGTTGTAGAGTTGGCCCAACAGCTGACGTACGGTCTTCTCACTCCTCGCTGGGTCTTCCTTCTCCTGCTGCTTCGGGTCTTTCTTGGGGGCTTTGGCCTGGACTTGTTTGGTTTTCTTACTCTGGGTACAAGGAAGTGTGTGTTAAATCACCATGTTCCCCTCCTGCCCCGGTTGAAGACATGGTAGAAGTGATCCGTAGCTACAAGGCACCACGAGAGCTGGGCAACTCTCGGCATGTAACAGCCAATCGAATTCGGGCTGGAACAAGTTGTGGTGGAAGCTGGTGTTACCACAGGTGCTAACCGGACAGTAAGATCATAGCAAAGGTGGGAACGGACATTGTATAGGCTTCAAAATATTAGGGCGCCCCAGTGATCAATCAGCCTGGGAAGAGGAACAAGGAAGCAGGACCCGGGATGCAGTGGAACTAATGGGTGGTAGGGCATGGCGAGAGGCCATCTCCTTTACAACCACATGAGAAACGTATCTCACCAATCACTGGCTCGGTGAATGAACTGGACGCCCAAGTAGACGCCGATTACCCTCGTCAAAGCAGCGTTACCCAAAATTGTTGTATTTTTAAATAAGTGTGAAGCAGAGGAGAGGGGGAGGGGCGGAGGTCATCTCTGGACCTGAACCACGTTCATTTCAGGAGCGGGAAGCCGAGAGGAAACGCGGTTCAGCTTCCCGAAGACCACCCGAGCGGAAAGGGCGCCCTTAAACAAGTCATGGATCTGGCAGGTTGGGGGAAGTAGGGTCGTCACGATATACTTTCACCGCGCTGTTCCAACCCACGAAAGCTCAAGAAATGCACTACGCACTGGGAAGGGATCTCGCAGCTCAATCCCCACATTGACGGTCATTCAGGCGTCTACGGGACCTAGCTTCGACATCCCTCGTCGGAGAGTAGAGACTCCCGGCCATAAAGAGAGAGAGGATGTTATATTTTCTAGCTACTCCTCGGGGAGCTGAGCAGCACGAACGTTACCACCATCACTTGGTATCTACTATACATGTTGGAAAGTTGTCTGACTGGACGCTCTACGTTTGGACACCTCTTAAGATAAGGTAACCGCATCTTCCACGCCGGCGCCCGAGATCGACTAGCAGGGTTTGTGTCTGTGTTTGGAAATTGGAGACATTCTATTTTTAATTCCATGAGTTACTACCGTTTCTCTAAGCAACGTCAGCCACTGGGTGTTGTGCCTGCTAGGCTATGTACCTGACATCATAATGCACACAGCCTGGTGGCAGATAAGGAGAGTCACGTTGCTGTACAGTTTACACAGAAAGCGGTGGAAGAAAAGAGAGTGAGGAAGCCAGTTGGAGAGAGGCAGAGAGAACACACTTTTGGCTTGTTGTATTAGATCTTCTATAAATTCCTGTCCACTGTCCCCCCCCTCCTGTCCACTGTCCCCCCCCCTCATGTCCACTGCCCGTCCCTCCTGTCCAGTGCCCGTCCCTCCTGTCCACTGTCCCCGTCCCCTCCTGTCCACTGTCCCCGTCCCCTCCTGTCCACTGTCCCCGTCCCCTCCTGTCCACTGTCCCCGTCCCCTCCTGTCCCCTGTCCCCCTCCCCCCCCTCCCCCTTCCCCCCTCCCCCCCCATCTCCTGTCCACTGTCCCTCCTCCCACCTTTTCCTAGCGGGAAATTTAACTCACGGGCAACGCCGGGTCTCTCAGCTAGTCTTCTATAAAAATAATAATAATAATAATCTCACCTCTTCTTGTTTGCTCAGAAACGGGATGTCCCCTTTGTTGTCCAGTTTCACAGAGGCAGGCGCTGCAACAAGGGGAGGAATTAGTCTGATCTCTTCACACACACAACCCGCGGTTACAGGGAACCCACTTCAGGCACCGTACACAGGGCCGCCACCGCACGCAGGGCCATCACCGCACGCAGAGCCGCCACCGCACGCACGCCCGCCATGCTTGCTTAACCTTTTTCATGAATACATGTATAATATATATTATATACACTGTTGAAAGTATTGGTTTGGGGACTACAACCAACCCCCGATCCCGGATATACAGTAGGCCAGGACTCGTCACCTGGCGCCCGCAGGGGGGACCTGGATGTGGTCCCCAGGACTCGTCACCTGGCACCCGCGAGGGGACCTTCATGTGGTCCCCAGGACTCGTCACCTGGCGCCCGCAGGGGGGACCTGGATGTGGTCCCCAGGACTCTCTGCTCATGTCATACTCGTTAAGAGCAATCGAACTGAAACTCACTTTTTACGTCAAGGTGATGTCAACATACAGGGTCCGGATGTTACGAATGCTAGCAAAATGAAATATAGTAAGTATTTAAACGTATTGTATAAACTTGTGGCCCTTCTCCTACAGGTCCTTCCGCCTGGCCGCTTTGCAGGTGGATAGCCTGGTGTGAGGGCCAAAACAGCCACACACTCTGCTACACGTGTGGTTAAAGCGGTTCCCCCTACGGTCATCTTCCACCCCACTTCCCACGACAAGGCGTGCGCACCTGAAAAAATAGCCCCGCTACTCACTTCCTACGGAGTTCTCAATCGCTTCCTGCGCCTTCTGGATCCCCAGGCGGAACTCCTGCAGCTCCGGGCGCAGCCGGAAGCCCCGGTGATAATACACCAGGGCAAACTCAAAGTCTCCCGTGACGTACAGCGCCTCCGCTTTCTGGTACAGACCCTGGGGGGGGGGGGGAGAGAGAGGAGCGTTACTGCCGCAGGAGGTAGACAGAGACATCACCACCGTCGTGATTAATATAGTGCCGAGCTTAACACAGATCTAATATATCCAGCTGAAAGTATTTGGGGATGCTTGGGAATGATAAGAAACCAACCTCATCCCTCCCCTCCTCCTCTCACCTCCCTACCCCCTTCTCTCTAGCACACCCCCCCTCATCTCTCTCACCCTCTCATCTCTCTCCCTTCTCCTCTCACCTCCCTACCCCCTTCTACCATACCTTATGATGTCCTCAATTCGGTAAAAACAGCAAAACCGTTCCAAAACGTACAAAATGTTAAATATATATATATATTAAAAATAATGCTACTTTCACCTATTAAACAGGTCCAACTGTGGCCCAAATGTAAAAGTTGAACTTCCCAATGAATGACAGAGGGATGGGACGTCGTGATGTTAAGAGGACGGGCAAGAGCAAAGCTCTTACGTTGGGTCACCAAATGGTCTCGAGACCTAAAGGCTCCTCCAGGACTGATAAAAGGGCAATGTCTGCCCTACACTGGGGGTTTAACTCCTTCATGTTTGTGAGGTTCAGAGGTCAGGATCTGGAAGCTATTGAGGTGGGATTAGCGGTTGTAGTGGTAAATATGCATTTGTAGATGTTTAGAAGGTGCCCAGATGTTGGTGTGACGGTGCCCAGATGTTGGTGTGACGGTGAGCAGATGTTGGTGTGATAGTGCCCATATGTTGGTGTGACGGTGAGCAGATGTTGGTGTGACGGTGCCCATATGTTCGTGTGACCAGAGATGTTGGTGTGACGGTGCCCAGATGTTGGTGTGACGTGCAGATGTTGGTGTGACGGTGCCCAGATGTTGGTGTGACCAGAGATGTTGGTGTGACGGTGAGCAGATGTTGGTGTGACGGTGCCCAGATGTTGGTGTGACGGTGCCCAGATGTTGGTGTGACGGTGCCCAGATTGTGGACTTCCTAATAATGCAGGTACACGGGTTGCTCGGTCCCTGGGCTTTACCCTGAAGAACTCCTGGTCGTTCTGCAGCGAGGCCTCGGCGTCTATCAGGGCAGATTGGTAGTCTCCGAGTTTGAGGTAGCATTTGGAGCGGGCGACCAGGCAGTTTTTCTCTTTCGGCTGGAGCAGGAGAGCCTGAAAATGAGATCACCGGGGGGATAGATGTAGCCGATCCCGGGAATTTCAGGTCCCAGACTGAGGAAGGGGGTAGGGGACCCCCTGCTCCTTGTTACCTGGGCCTGGCTTGGCACCTGCCATACCTATAGATTTTCTCTAGGGGGGGGGGGGACTGGACTGAGCCAGTAACTGGTAACCCTGAAGCCCCATCACACAGGTTTGGGTAAGGGGGAGGGGGGGGTACCAAAGACACTATAACTCCTCCATACCAAAAGACCCCCTCTTGCCTTATATCCTCTCACCCTCCCACACACACACACATCCTGACATCACTCCACCATATCCAGTGATCCCCTCACACCCCATCATATCCTGGGATCCCCTCCTCTCCCCCCACATCCACGGATCCCCTCCTCTCCCCCCACATCCTCTGATCCCCTCCTCTCCCTCCCCCCCCCACATCCTGTGATCCCCACTCCTCTCCCCTCCCCCCCCAACATCCTGTATCCCTTCCTCTCCCCCCCCCCCCACATCCGTGATCCCACCCTCTCCCTCCCCCCCCACATCCTGTGATCCCCTCCTCTTCCCCCCCCCCACATCCTGTGATCCTCACTCTCCCCCAATCCTGTGAGCCCCCTCCCCCCCCCACACCTGGGATCCTCTCCCCCCACACCCTGGGATTCCCTCTCCCCCCACACCCGTGTACCCCCCTCCTCTCCCCCACACCTGTGACCCCCCTCCTCTCCCTACCCCCACACCCTGTGACCCCCTCCTCTCCCCCCACACCCTGTGACCCCCTCTCTCCCCCCAACCCTGTAACCCCTCCTCTCCCCCCACACCCTGACCCTCCTCTCCCCCCCCCCCACATCTGTGGATCCCCTCTCCCCCCACCCTGGGATTCCCTCTCCCCCAACCCTGTGACCCCCACCTCCTCTCCCCCCCCACACCCTGTGACCCCCCTCCTCTCCCCCCACACCCTGTGACCCCTCCCTCTCCCCCCACACCCTGGTGACCCCCTCCTCTCCCCCCACACCCTCCTCTCCCCCCTCACATTGCTGAAGCTCCTCAGCCCCTTGCTGTACTCCCCCCTCTGGTACAGCTGCTCCCCCTCCGCCATGTAGCAGAGGAAGGTGCTGCGGAGCCCGTGCGCTGTCCCCGTCTCCGACGCCATCTTTATCCCGCCCGGCAGGTAAAGCAGGACCCCCCGCTCCCTCAGCCAGCTTGGGCTGTAACCTAGCAACCGCAGCAACAATGAACGTCACGTCCGGCCGTTTAAAGGGACCGGAAGCACGTGGAGCAGCAGGAGACTGATCACTCAGCTCCTGCCTCTGTCTGGGTGAGGGGAGGTGGGAGGATGAGGGGATGAAATTGGGAGGGAATGGGATGGAGAGTGAGAGGGGGTGGGGAGGGAATGAGATGGTGAGGGGAGGGAATGAGATGGTGAGGGGAGGAAACGAGGGTGAGATGGGATATGGAGGGAAGACGGGGGTGGGAGAGGATGAGATGGGGAGGGGATGGAGGTGGGGAGAGGATGAGATGGGGGAGGGGATAAGACAGGGTTGGGATGGGGAGGGGATGAGATGGGATGGAGGTGGGTTGAGATGAGATAGGATGTGATGGGGAGGGGATAAAATGGGACGGAGGTGGG
>WSYH01001856.1:11930-34738 GCA_036426205.1 Ascaphus truei
GGAGGGGATGAGATGGGGATAAAATGAGATGGGGGTGGGATGAGATGGGGAGGGGATGAGATGGGGAGGGGATGAGATATTGATGGGATGAGATGAGGTTTTTTATCAGGGAGAAAGCAACAATGAGAAGGGTTTTAGTACGGGGGGATCTGTTCTCATCAGGGAGAAATGCACCAATGCTAGAAGCCATTTAAACTGCCCGCAAGTATTTGATGTAAACGGTGTTTATTTTTATTTTTATTATTTATTATAAACAGAAAGACAAAAAAAAATGTTTTTATTAAGAGACTTTCAAAGTTTAGGATACAGAAAAGAACAAAAAAGGAAGCGGATGACAGATTAGATGACAGATTATGGATTACATTTTGCTGACACGAGTTTACATAGAGAAATAGTAACAAGTACAACTTCAAAAAAGAGGCAGCGAGTTATATTGTTATAGAGCAGATGGTTCAACCTCTGTTCCATGTAATCAGCTGAGATATTCATCCTATGTTAGTGATTATAGTATATTGATCCAGACGAAGGCAAACGCACAAACCCCAGTGACATCATCATCCAATGTTATCTCATAAAGGGGAATTCAATTCCTTCCCGACCCCCCAGTAATCGGATTACTCCCTGGATCAGCGTCCTTCCCGTGTTTACTTATTTGGTATATCCCTGTATAACTTTCCTTTCTAAAAAGAGGTCCAGCCTTTTTTCTTAAAACATATCCACTGTATCCGCCATCCCAGTCTCCATGGATCTTCAGCTCAATGTATTAAACCTTGACAGGGTTCAGAATTATCCTACGGGGGTCAATTGTTGAACCTGACAACACTGATTTGAGCCGCCCTGTGCTGATGCAGGGATAGCCTTTAAAACCTGACCTGTTTGCGGGGGGGTGGGGGTGTTGAGAGCCCCTGATTAAAGAGTGAAGGGTCTCGCCCACTTAACAAGTCCTGCTCTTTTATGTAATTTATTATTATTATTAATATTATTATTTTCTGGTGTCCAAAAGCATGCCTTTGTTAATCTCTGTATGCTGATGTTACACTCCACTGGGCTGCGGGGAGAGCTCCCTTTTTATACCTCCCGCACACTTAATCTTTCAAACGCTTTTTATCTTCCGAAACGGGGCGTCCGATTGAAAAAAAATCTAAACGGCGCGGGAATAACGAAACGCCAACGCACGGGAGTTCAGTGCGGACCGCTGCTTTAAGGGATACTTTTATATGGGCTCGCTAAAAATGGCTCCCAGGCCTTATCGAATGAACCAAGGTTACCCCAAAGAACCGCGGTGAGGTTTTGCGTATGAAACGATGCGTTTTGTTTATAGTTTGTACACTTCTGGAGGGTTTTAACATGCTGGTTCATTAATCACCGTTAACGTCCTAATAATTTGATCCTTGTGACATCGGCAGCTGTTTGATTCAGATCCACTAGGGGGCGCCAGTAAACCTCAGATGCAAGGGGAGGGTGCCTGTGTAGCGCTGTATTATCCTGTGTCCCTGAGTCTCACTCACTGGGAAGCTGTCTCATTCATTGGGAAGCTGTCTCATTCATTGGAAGGCAGTCTCATTCATTAGAAGGCAGTCTAACTCACTGGGAAGCTGTCTCATTCATAGGGAAGCTGTCTCATTCATTGGAAGGCAGTCTCACTCACTGGGAAGCTGTCTCATTCATTGGGAAGCTGTCTCATTCATTGGAAGGCAGGCTAACTCACTGGGAAGCTGTCTCATTCATTGGAAGGCAGTCTCATTCATTGGAAGGCAGTCTCACTCACTGGGAAGCTGTCTCATTCATTGGAAGGCAGTCTCACTCATTGGAAGGCAGTCTCACTGGGAAGCTGTCTCATTCATTGGAAGGCAGTCTCACTCACTGGGAAGCTGTCTCATTCATTGGAAGGCAGTCTCATTCATTGGAAGGCAGGCTAACTCACTGGGAAGCTGTCTCATTCATTGGAAGGCAGTCTCATTCATTGGAAGGCAGTCTCACTCACTGGGAAGCTGTCTCATTCATTGGAAGGCAGTCTCACTCATTGGAAGGCAGTCTCACTGGGAAGCTGTCTCATTCATTGGAAGGCAGTCTCACTCGTTGGAAGGCAGTCTCACTGGGAAGCTGTCCCATTCATTGGAAGGCAGTCTCACTCGTTGGAAGGCAGTCTCACTGGGAAGCTGTCTCATTCATTGGAAGGCAGTCTCGCTCGTTGGAAGGCAGTCTCACTCATTGGAAGGCAGGGTAACTCATTGGAAGGCAGTCTCACTCACTGGAAGGCAGGGTAACTCATTGGAAGGCAGGGTAACTCACTGGGAAGCTGTCTGATTCATTGGAAGGCAGTGTCACTCATTTGGAAGGCAGTCTCGCTCATTTGGAAGGCAGTCTCACTCAGAAGGCAGTCTCTCATTGGAAACCTACAGTATCTCGCTCACTAAAGGGCTGTCTCACTCATTGGGAAGATGTCTCACTTATTGGAAGGCTGTCACACTCATTTGAAGGCAGTCACACTCACTGGAAAGCAGTCTAACTCATCGGAAAGCAGTCTAACTCTCTGGAAAGCGGTCTCACTCACTGGAAGGCAGTCTCACTCACTTTATAAAAATGTGTTACCAGGAAGTAATACATTGAGTGTTACCTCTCGGTTTCATGTCCTGGGCACAGAGTGATGGACATGCCTGGACAGTTAAGGATAATATATATTATAGGCGTATGTAACAGTGACAGATAATATATATTATAGGCGTATGTAACAGTTACAGATAATATATGTTATAGGCGTATGTAACAGTTACAGATAATATATATTATAGGCGTATGTACAAGATACAGATATATATATATAGGCGTATGTAACAGTGACAGTAATATGTTATAGGCGTAGTAACAGTTACAGATAATATATATTATAGGCGTATGTAACAGATCAAATAATATATATTATAGGCGTATGTACAGTTACAGATATATATATTATAGGCGTATGTAACAGTTTACAGATAATATATATTATGGCGTATGTAACAGTTACAGATAATTATATGTTATAGGCGTATGTAACAGTTACAGATAATATATGTTATAGCGTCAGTTAACAGTTTACAGATAAATATATATTATAGGCGTATGTAACAGTTACAGATAATTATATTATAGGCGTATGTAACAGTTACAGTAATATATTATATTATAGCGTAATTAACATGGTTACAGATACTATATGTTATAGGCGTATGTACGTTACAGATAATAATATATTAATAGCGTATGTAACAGTTACAGAACCAGATTAAAATGTGAGACAGCTTTAGTTATGAAAGAACTTAGCCTGGTGGCGGCTGTGAGAGTCTCCGGCAGACTGTCCCAGTTTTGGGGTGCACGGTAAGAGAAGGAGGAGCGGCCGGATACTTTGCTGAACCTTGGGACGATGAACAGTCTTTTGGAGTCAGATCTCCGGTGATACGTGCTGCGTGTGGTAGGGGTGAGGAGCTCGTTCAGGTAGACGGGTCATATACAAAGAATAATCAGTGGGACAGGTATTAAGAACACCTCATGGATGTCACCCATTATCCAAAAAGCTGAGACTGTGCAGCAGCGATCTCAGGAGGGAACGCCTGGTGGGGTGACGCGCTGTCCTTTGGTTGGCAGCAGAGGGTGTGGTTTCCACGTCAAATATGGCCAGGGGGGTTGTCCCTGTCACCCCAGAGGGAGTGGACGTTCTGTATGGCTAAACATACCCTGCTGTGGATAAACCCCTTCACTGCCAGAGAGAATTGCAGTACAAAACCATTCCATTCATCTAATGTCTCTGTAAATACCGCGTCTCCCGGATCCGCCAAGATCACTCGATCACACGATCACTCGATCACACTCAAAGTTGGTGCTTCTGGACAGATCTTTTTTGTTTTTTTTGTTTTAGTGAGTGAGGCTTCCTTCATATGAGTGAATCTGCCTTCCCAGTGAGTGAGACTGCCTTCTCGTGAGTTAGACTGCCCCTCCAATGAGTGTGACTGCCATCTCATGAGTGAGACTGCCTTCCCATGAGTTAGACTGCCCCTCCAATGAGTGTGACTGCCATCTCATGAGTGTGACTGCCATCGCATGAGTGAGACTGCCTTCCCATGAGTTGACAGCTCCTCCAATGAGCAAGACTGCCTTCTCAGTGAGTGAGACTGCCTTCTCAGTGAGTGAGACTGCCTTCTCAATGAGTGAGACTGCCTTCTCAATTAGTGAGACTGTCCCTCCAATGATTGTGACTGCCTTCTTGGTGAGACGGCCTTCTCAATGAGTGAGACAGCCTTCTCAGTTAGTGAGACTGTCCCTCCAATGAGTGAGACTGCCTTCTCAATGAGTGAGACTGCCTTCTCAGTGAGTGAGACTGCCTCCAATGAGTGAGACTGCCTTCTCGTGAGTTAGACTGCCCCTCCAATGAGTGTGACTGCCATCTCATGAGTGAGACTGCCTTCCCATGAGTTAGACTGCTCCTCCAATGAGCAAGACTGCCTTCGCAATGAGTGAGACTGCCTTCTCAATGAGTGAGACTGCCTTCTCAGTGAGTGAGACTGCCTCCAATGAGTGAGAATAACCCCCAATAAGTCAGACTACCCCCCCCCCCCCCGATGAGTGAGACTGCTTTGCCAATCAGGGAGCTGCCTTCTAACAACTGAGAGTTGGTCCTAACGAGTGAGTCTGCCCACTGATATGGGAGACTGCACTCCAATGTGTGGGTGCCCACTGATATGGGAGACTGCACTCCAATGTGTGAGTGCCCACTGATATGGGAGACTGCACTCTGATATGGGAGACTGCACTCCAATGTGTGAGTGCCCACTGATATGGGAGACTGCACTCTGATATGGGAGACTGCACTCCAATGTGTGAGCGCCCACTGATATGGGAGACTGCACTCCAATGTGTGAGTGCCCACTGATATGGGAGACTGCACTCCAATGTGTGAGTGCCCACTGATATGGGAGACTGCACTCACCCCAACCCCCTCTAATAGCCGTCTGAGATCATATGCATTGTAAGGAACCCCGACCCTCTTTATAGCGCTCGAGATCAATGTGGTGTAGGACCCCAACCCCCTCTATCGCTCTTCTGAGATCAGATGCATTGTACGAACCCCCCAAACCCTCTCTAATATCGCGTCGAGATCAATGTATTGGTAAGGAACCCCACCCCCCTCAATAAGCGCTTTCTGAGATCAATGCATTGTAAGGAACCCGACCCTCTCTCATAGCGCTTCGGACATCTGAGCAAATTGTACTGAAACCCCCAACCCTCACTAATAGCGCTCTGATATCAGATGCCCTTGTAAGGAACCCCACCCCTCTAATAGCGAGTCTGAGATCAGATGCTTGTAAGGACCCCAACCCTCTCTAAGAGCGCTTCGAGATCAGATGCCTGTAGTAACCCCCCAACCCTCTCTAATGCGCGTCTGAGATCAGATGCAGTATAAGGAACCCCACCCTCTCTAATTCGTGTCTGAGATCAGATCATTGGGGTACGGAATTCCAACCCTCTCTAATAGCGCGTCTGAGATCAGATTCCTGTAAGGAACCCCACCCCCTCTACTAGCATTCTGAGATCAGATGCATGTAAGGAACCCCACCCCTCTAATAGCTCAATTCTGAGATCAGATGCATTGTACGGAACCCCCCACCCTTCGCTACCAGCGCATATCTGACATCACTACACACACGGAATTTGCAGAACCACCCCGACCCCATCTAATTGCGCGCCTGATATCAGATGCCTGTAAGGAACCCCGACCCTCTCTTAATATCGCGTCTGAGATTCAATGCATTGTAGGAACCCCAACCCTCTCTACTTCGCACCTTGGATCAGATGCATTGAAGGAACCCCCGACCCTCTCTAATAGCATCTGAGATCAAGATGCCTGTACGGAACCCCCAACCCTCTCTAATATCTGCACTTGAGATCATATGCATTGTCGGAACCCCAAACCCTCTCTAATAGCGCACTTGTTTGAGATCATATGCATTGTAAGTAACCCCCAAAACCCCTCTCTAAATAGCGCACTTGAGATCAGATGCATGTAGTGACCCCCAAACCCTCTCTATACGCAACTTGAGATCAGATGCATTTTAAGTAACCCCCTACCCTCTCTAATAGCACGTCTGCGGTCAAATACATTGTATGAACCCGCACTCTCTAATAGCGTGTCTGGATCAGATACATTGTAAGAACCCAAAACCCTCTCTAATAGCGGCGTCTGAGATCAGATACAATTGTTAAGGAACCCGACCCTCTCTTAATAGCGCGTGCGATCAGATACAGTTGAACCCCGACACTCTCTAATAGCGCTTCGATATCAGATGCATTGTAAGACCCCCGACGCTCTCTAATCCGCTTCTGAGATCAGATGCATTGAAGAACCCCCCCAACCCTCACAAATCTAATAGCGCGTCTGAGTCAGATAGCATTGTAAGGAACCCCAACCCTCTCTAATAGCGCGTCTTAGATCTGATACCTTGTAAGGAACCCCAACCCCTCTCTAATCAAGCTTTTTTCTATTCTTTTAGGTGAATGCACAATGCAAGAACTTTCCTACAAGACAATTGTGTTATCATGAAATAAGAAAATGCTAATTAGATCACACACTTTATTTACAGGCCATAAAATAATCTGCAAGACTTTAATATCGTCTTGTATCCCGATGCTGCTCTCGGCAACCTTATCAGGGAAGGAATCCATGTTCTGCAAGACTGTTTCTCTCTCCCGCCCGATGGAACCCCCAACTTTTGCCATTAAATAGCAAAAGCATCGTCGGGGTTTGGGTTCCTCTTCCTCTCCCGCTCTCCACTTCTCCTCTTTTTCTTCTTCTCCCTCTTCTGAAAACACAAAAAAAAAACGTGTCATTAAATCATACATCTCCCCCCCCCCCCGAGCTTCCAGTAAGGCGTAATCCGCAAACGCGAATCGCGTCGGCGACGTACCCGGTCTGAGGTTTTGCTCCTTCTGTTTTCAAACCATCGGTACTCATCTCTTCTGCTTTCAACCATGCACCGGTTTGCATCCACTCCCTCCATAGCCTGGGAGAAGAGGACCAGAAGTCTAAGAAGGAGAAGAAGGTCCTTAAGAAGGAGAAGAAGGTCTTAAAAGGAGAAAAGAATGTCCTTAAGAGACGGAGAAGAAGGTCTTAGGACCTTGTGAACCGTCGAGAGCCCCTGGGCTGGTGGCTGGGAAGGAGCATAAGAGTTCAAGCATCGCCCCTCTGGAAATTAGCTCAAATTTTTGTTCGATTTACCGTTGTTCGAAAGCGGAGAAGAGGGGCCGGCGATCCCGATAGTTGGTCCAGACGACCGGAAAGTCGGACGCCAACCTCGTGAGGGTGCCCCTTTCCTCTGCCAGGTCCGACACCTGTGTTGCAAGCTATTTCGTCCCCCTGCGGGTTATCAAGCCGCCAGTCCTAAACCCCCGGGAAACGGGTGTGGCGGTTGTAATATACATCCTCTCTGTATATATCGACGACACCCCCCCCCCCCATATTCCCAAGCCGACGCCGCGTGCCAAACGTAACTAGCAAGTCCTTCGTACAGGACACAGAGGAGCGTGAAAGAGGCGCTTTGGAAGTTATTCACTAACGGGGCAATCTGTGCTAGGACCAAATTGAACTAAAATTTCAGCCACAATGTTTTAATGTCCCCTCTGGGTAATTGGTGCTTTTTTTTTTTTTTTAACTCCAAATCCACGACCCTATAATATATTTAATGTATTATTTAAAGTGAGACTTGAGATGGAATGGGGAGTTTCCCTGGCTGCTCCCTCGTTGATGTCACCGTGTGGGTGGATGTCACTGGGTCACTTTAAGGAATAATTGATTCACAATAGTCTCGCCGCATGTCCCTCTCTCGCGTGCATGCCACAAACATACATCTCTCTCTCTCTCCTCCTCTCTCATCTCTCTCTCCTGCATGTGTCTCAATACATATCCCTCTCTCGTGCAAAAATGTTCCGCAGCACCCCAACCACCGGACGGCATTGTTAATATCCTTACAGTCACGATGGCTTGTTCATCTTCTACGCTTTGGAGGGTTTTGCCAGCTCCAGGGCTCTCTCGAAGTGGAGACCGCCGACTGAGATCCTCCACTTCACTGTATAAATAGTAAGAGGGGATCCGTTGATGATGTTTTTTACTGCCTTGTTACCTCCCGCTGTTCTGAATAGCGACTTAAATTTGCGTCGTGGCGATAAATGGTCACGTTCCACAGTTTAGTTCAGGCGGAATCGACTGGTCGCGGGCCCATCTCACCCCTCCGACATTTCCGCAGCGGACCCTAATCCCCGTCGCTGGAACACTCGGCCAGCCGGACGTTTCACCATAAGGAAGTTAACTTAAGGGGATCTAGCGGTTACGGTACAGGATTAAAGTTTTTAGGGTAAGGGTTTTTAGGGTCAGGGGGTAGCATTAGTTTTAGGGGCTAAGATGAGGGTTGTAGGGTAAGTTTTTTTAGGGTAGGGGGTAGTGTTAGTTTGAGGGGTTAGATTATGGGGGGTTTAATGATAATGTAAGGTTTACGGCTACCATGGAGGCAAGCATCTGGTCGAGAGAGGTCCCTGGGCGCTGCGGGTTTGCGGCCAAAAAACGCCGGCGGCGACCACATATCCTAGACCATTAGCGCACGACTGGAGCACGCTTCCAAGAGCTCTGTTTTATTGCAGCTATGTGTCATTGCGTCCTGGCTATCTTCCTGCCAGTTTAACTAGTCATAACATGGTAACGGCCCAGTTTCTTCAGCAGAACCGGTCCTTGTGAAGTGTCGGCCCTTCGCTGGTTGGGTTACCATTTGTTGGATAAACAAAAAGGTTCTTTCTACGGTGTACGGAGGTTTGAGAACCTTCACATTCAATAACTAGTTACAATTTAGAAGATTTGTTCTTATTGGGCCTGTATTGCTCTTATTCCCACAACTGTGCTGGAGCCGGTATATGATCTCTGTTCTTGGCGTGTACACGCCGTGGACCATTCTGTAATTACCTTCTGTCTTGGGCACCCAGACGCTGGAGTTGAGCTGCCACCGACGTCGCCGGTCTCCCCCGCTCCCTGCTGAACTTCCGCCCGTAGGCCCTCCCCCTCCCTCCGCTCGCCCAACTCCAGGTAGCACCTCCCGATCTCGTGGAACAGCAAGTCTTCTCCAGGCTGGAGGAGGCAAGGGGATCTTCTCCTCCCACCACTCCCCATCAAACATGAGCGTCATCGTAAGACCCTGGTGGAAGAGCTAACCAGTGCCCCTCACGGGCCCAAAGATAATTTATGAGATACACTCAACGCATGCCTCGTCCGTTATTTTCCGTATAGCATCCACTTTTAACCCCCCACACCCCTGGGAGCCATTACGGTTCCACCCCGCAAACACATAAAATGCCATTTACAATGATTGCCCTTTGGCCGATTAGGTTCTTGTTCCATATAACCGTGTTTGGCTCTTGTCGTGCAGCTCTAACAGATATGGTCGCAACGACCAGCTCTACCCGTGGCTTCTGTTTTCCACTCCAACGGCAGACGTGAACTTGTTGCTGCTCAACTCCTTGCTTGTAGCCTCTCCCCCCCCCCATCGGGGGCATGGCCTGTTACGCCGCCTGCTTTGGGGGCCCCCCTAATACTTACACCTTGATGTCTTCCTTCCTGGACTTCCCGCTCCGGTCCCCGTACACTCTCCCTGTTCTCCAGCGCTCGGGATTTGGCTTCGGGCAAATGCTGGACGTAGAAGAGGTTTGGTTTTTTTAAATCTGTACATCGGTATGGAGGGTAGGACTTTCGTGGCTTTCTACATCTACAAAGCTTTGCAGTCCTACAAAACGTGATATGTTGGAGACAGATTAACACAGCTGGGCGGTGATAGTGGGATCCCCAAGAAAGTCATGGGGGGGAGACATCATTTCTGTAAGAGAGGAAATCCCGTAAGCGTCATGGCGACACATTACTTGTAGACGGATCCCATAAAAGTCTATGGGGGACAAATCATGTCTTGCCGTGGGATCCCGAAAGGATATTGGGATAATTTTCTTGTAGATGGGGATCCCGTGACCCTTATGGGGACACCTGCATTTCTTTTAGAGGGGGGGGGGGGTTCCATGCCCTTTACTGTTCCTTTGCTATCTCAGGTCCTTCTCGTGACCTGCATAGCACCTTCCATCTGCCCCATGTCCAAGCGGAGCGTTCCGATGCAGCTGTACAGGTGGCCGACCAGCTCCGTCTTTGGTTGGAGACGCCCTTGCCGTTCTCATCCTGGATGTTTCTTCAGCACCTCTGGCTTTTCTTGCAGCTCTCCCTCTGCCTTCCCGCTGGAAGCACTGGGAGGGGAGAGAGAGGAGCGAGGTCTGGGCTTGTGGCAAGTCCAAGCCTCGCCATATAAACCAATGTATAAGACCCGTGCCGTGCTTGAGGCTGCGAATGGGATTACCGACCATCAAAGGCATCACGCCACTGGTCCCCAACAAACCAACAGTGGTTGGGATGCCCATCTAGGAGGGTCTTGGTGGCACACAGCCAAGTTGGATGAACACTGGCCTCGAAGTGGGTGATGCCAGTTCTCATGCGGTCCTTGTGACGTTGGGCGTATACCCCTCGGCGGGCCCCATTACTTTCCACTCATCGCCCTGCCATAACACCTCCCGTACTCTGGAATACGTTATCGGCCTATTCAAGTCAATGGCCCACCCGCCATGGTGTCTTCCATCGCTGGAAGCTGGCCTTATGGCCGCAGACTACTAGAAACACGGGCCCTAATCCCCCTCACCCCCCGTAAGCTTTCAAATTGGATTGTAGCTCTTCAGGGCAGTGACCAACATACTCTTTTTACATACACTGTCTATCTCCTCCAGGTCTATTCAGGATGTCTCTGTTGGGGTCGGAGGGCTTGCCCTTCTCCTCCGGCTCCACTTCTGCTGCATGAATCTTTTGCTGTCCCGCTCCCGGTCGAGATGGCATCTGCTGCCAGGCCAGAAGTCGGTCCTGGTGTCCCAGGAAACTGAGGCCTTTCATTACATGTCTGCGCTTCACCCCGCTGTTCCCCTTCACAGATCTGCGGCCGAGAACATAGCCCCCCCAACGTTGTATGGTGAGCGGTGCCAGCGTGCGATGAGGTGGAAGATGTGTTTTTGAGACCCCCCGCCTCTGTTAGTGTTGGATAACGCTACAAATTCCCCCCGTCACTGCTGTCCCTGTTTTCCTCATGCAAGGGGTTACCTACACATTCAAAGTGCTTATATTACTTTCTACTGAGTTACACAGTGAATTTCCGTCACAGGGTGGGTGTTTTTGTTGTATTAGGAGCTGACCCCATTATTTCAGCTCTGTTAACCCCTCTACTTCCCAAGATACTTGCGTCGGTGCCAGGAGCATTCCCCAGCTTGGCTCCGCAATATGGCAGCATCGAATCTCCAGCGCCTTGGCACCACTCGGACTCTTTTTGGCCCTTGTACGCGAGTTAACCTTTAAATTGACATTAAAAAGAGATCAATCTTCTCCAGTAAGTATCTCGGGGGGGCACGGGGGTCCCCCGTAGCTGAAATCAAACGCGGGCAGCTCCAAAGACCATCCCCACCTGCTTCTCACCTATAGTAGTCTTCTCAAAAGAAAACGGTACGTTTCTATGTATTACATAAAGTGGTCCGATGAAGTACTTCATAGCTATCAAGTAGTACACTGGAATACCTCTTTCAAACTTTTCATGGTAGAGTTGGCTGCATGAGAAGAGGTGATGGAACCCGTGAAAGAGAACGGGGACTATGGACTAGTGTTGATCGTTAGAAAGTGGTCTGGTGCCTGAACCTCCATCTGGGCGTTGGCAGCAGAGGGTCGGTGCAGGATTCCTTCTTGTAGATTGGCCCACAGCTGACGTACGGTCCTTTCTCACTCCTCGCGGGTCTTCCTTCTCCTGCTGCTCGGTCTTTCCTTGGGGGCTTTGGCCTGACTTGTTTGGTTTTTCTTACTCTGGGTACAAGGAAGTGTGTTGGTAAATCACCAGTTCCCCTCCTGCCCGCGCCCGTTGAAGACATTGTAGAAGTGATCCGTAGCTACAAGCCCACGAGAGCTTGGGCAACTCTTCGGCATGTAACACCAATCAATTCGGGCTGGAACAGTTGTGGTGGAACTGTGTTTACCACAGGTGCAGCCTTAACCGACAGAAGATCCAATAGCCAAGGGGGGACGGACATTGTAAATGGCTTCATTCAAAATATAGGGCGCCCCAGTGTCAATCAGCCTGGGAGAGGAACCGGAAGCGGACCCGGGAATGCATGGAACTATGGTGGTAGGGCATGGCGAGAGGCCATCTCCTTTCCAACCACATGAAAACCGTATCTCACCAATCACTGGCTCGGTGAATGAACGGGACGCCAGTAACGCCGATGAACCCTCGCAAGCACGTTACCCCAATTGTTGTATTTTTAATAAGTGTGAAGCAGAGGAGGAGGGGGAGGGGCTGAGGTTCCCCTCTGGACCCTGAACCACGTTCATTTCAGGAGCGGGAAGGCCGATAGGAAAACTCGGTTCAGTCTTCCTCGAAGACCACCCCGACGAAAGGGCCGCCCTTAAACAAGTCAATTAATTAAATATGGATCTGGCAGGTTGGGGGAAGAGGGTCGTCACGATATACTTTCACCGCGCTGTTCAACCCACGAAAGCTCAAGAAATCACTACGCACGGGCAGGGACTCCAGCTCAATCCCACATGACGGTCTTTCAGGCTTCTACTGGACCTCGCTTCGAACATCCCTCGTCGGAGAGTATAGACTGCCCGGCCATAAAGAGAGAGGATGTTATATTTTCTAGCTAACTCTCTCGGGGAGCTGCGCAGCACGAACGTTACCCACCACCATCTACTTGGGTATCTACTATACAGGTTGGAAAGTTGTCTTGACGGCGCTCTAACGTTTGGACACCTCGTAAGATAAGGTACCGCTCTCCACGCCGGCGCCCTAGATCGACGAGCAGGTTTGGTGTCTGTGGTTTTGGAAATTGGAGACATTCTATTCTTTAATTCTCCATGAGTTACTACGTTTCTCCTAAGCAACGTCAGCTCACTGGTGTTGGTGCCCGCTAGCTATGTTAACTGACATCATAATGCACACAGCCTGGTGGCAGATAAGGTAGAGTCACTTTGCTGTACGTTTACACCTAGCGGTGGAAGAAAAGAGATTGAGGAAGCCAGTTGGAGAGAGGCAGATAGAACACACTTTTGCTTGTTGTATTAGATTCTCGATAAATCCTGTCCACTGTCCCCCCCTCCTGTCGGCACTGTCCCCCCCCCTCATGCCACTGCCCGTCCCTCCTGTCCAGTGCCCGTCCCTCCTGTTCCACTGTCCCCGTCCCCTTCCTGTCCACGTCCCCGCCCCTCCTGTCCCTGTCCCCGTCCCCTCCTGTCCACTGTCCCCGTCCCCTCCCTGTCCACGTTCCCCTCCCCTCCTGTCCACTGTCCCCCGCCCTCCGCTCCCTCCCTGTCCACTGTCCCCTCCCCTCCTCCGTCCACTGTCCCCTCCCCCCTCCCCAATCTCCCTGTCCCACTTGTTCCCTCCTCCCACCTTTTCCTTTCCTAGCGGGAATTTAACTATACGGGCAACGTCCGGGTCTCTCACGATAGTCTCTATACAAAATAATAATAATAATCTCACCTCTTCTTTTTGCTCAGAAACGGATGTCCCCTTTGTTGTCACCGTTCACAGAGGCAGGCGCTGCAACAAGGGAGGGATTGAGTCTGATCTCTTGTCCCACAACACACACCGCGCGTTACACGGGAACCCATCAGGAGCCGTAACACAGGGCCGCCCCGCACGCAGGGCCATCACCGCACGCTAGAGCCGCCACCGCACGCACGCCCGCCATGCTTGCTTAACCTTTTTCCATGAATAAATGTATAATATATATTATATACACTGTTGAAAGTATTGGTTTGGGGACTACAACCCAACCCCACCCCGATCCCGGATATACAGTAGGCCAGGACTCGTCACCTGGCGCCCGCAGGGGGGACCTGGATGTGGTCCCCAGGACTCGTCACCTCACCCGCGAGGGGAAACCTCATGTGGTCCCCATGAATCGTCACCTGGCCGCCGCAGGGGGGACCTGGATATGTGGTCCCCAGGACTCGTCCACCTGGCACCCCCGCGAGGGTACCTTCATGTGTCCCCGACTCGTCACCTGGCGCCCGCAGGGGGGACCTGGATGTGGTCCCAGGACTCCTGCTCATGTCATACTCGTTAAGAGCAATCGAACTGAAACTCACTTTTACGTCAAGGTGATGTCAACATAGGGTCCGATGTTACAATGCTACAAAATGAATATAGTAAGTATTTAAACGTTATTGTATAAACTTTGGCCCTTCTCCTACAGGTCTTCCGCCTGGCCGCTTTGCAGGTGGATAGCCTGGTTGTGAGGGCCAAACAGCCAACACACTCTGCCTACACGTGTGGTAAAAAGCGGTTCCCCCTTACGGTCTCTTCCACCCCACTCCCACGACAAGCGTGCGCCCCTGAAAAAATAGCCCCGCTACTCACTTCCTACGGAGTTCTCAATCCTTCCTGCGCCTTCTGGATCCCCAGGCGGAACTCCTGCAGCTCCGGGCGCAGCCGGAAGCCCGGTGATAATACACCAGGGCAAACTCAAGTCTCCCGTGACGTAACAGCGCCTCGCTTTCTGTACAGACCCTGGGGGGGGGGGGAGAGAGAGGAGCGTTACTGCCCAGGAGGTAGACAGAGACATACACACCGTCGTGATTATATAGTGCCGAGCTTAACACAGATTCTAATATATCCAGCTGAAAGTATTTGGGGATGCTTGGGAATGATAAGAAACCAACCTCATCCCTCCCTCCTCCTCTCACCTCCTACCCCCTTCTCTCTAGCACACCCCCCCCTCAATCTCTCTCACCCTCCATCTCTCTCCCTTCTCCTCTCACCTCCCTACCCCTTCTACCATACCTTATGATGTCCTCAATTCGGTAAAAACAGCAAAAACCTTCCAAAAACGTACAAAATGTTAAATATATAGAATATATTAAAAATAATGCTACTTCCCCTATTAACGGTCACTGGGCCCAAATGTAAAAGTTGAACTCCCAATGAATGACAGAGGGATGGTACGTCGTGATGTTAAGAGGACGGGCAAGAGCAAAGCTCTACGTTGGTCACCAAATGGTCTTCGAGACCTAAAGCGTCCTCCAGGACTGATAAAGGGCAATGTCTGCCCTACACTGGGGTTTAACTCCTTCATGTTTTGTGGGTTCAGAGTCAGGATCTGGAAGCTATTGAGGTGGGATAGCGGCTTGTAGTGGTAAATATGCATTTGTAGATGTTTAGAAGTTGCCCCAGATGTTGGTGTGCGGTGCCCACAGATGTTGGTGTGACGGTGAGCAGATGTTGGTGGATAGTGACCATATGTTGGTGACGGTGACCAATTTGTGTGACGGTGCCCATAGTTCGTGTTACCAGAGATGTTGTGTGGCCTGTTACGGTTGCCCAGAAGTTTGGTGTGACGGTGCCCGATGTTTGGTGGTGGACGGTGGCCCAGATTTGGTGTGATGGTGCCCGATGTTGGTGTTGACGGTTGCCCAGGTTGGTGTGGACCAGAGATGTTGGTGTGACGGTGCCCATATGTTGGTGTGGACCAGAGATTGGTGTGACCCGGTGAGCAGATGTTGGTGTGACGGTGGCCAGATGTGGTGTGACGTGCCCAGATGTTGGTGTGACGGGCCAGATGTGGACTTCCTAATAACTGCAGGTACAACGGTTGCTCGGTCCTGGGCTTTCCCCTGAGAACTCCTGGTCGTTCTGCACGAGGCCTCGGCGTCTATCAGGGCAGATTGGTAGTCTCCGAGTTGGGTAAACAGCATTTGAGCGGGCGACCATGGCAGTTTTTCTCTTTCGGCTGGAGCAGGAGAGCCTGAAATGAGATCACCGGGGGGATAGATGTAGCCGATCCCGGGATTTCAGGTCCCAGACGAGATAGGGGGTAGGGGACCCCTGCTCCTTGTTACCGGGCCTGGCCTTGGCACCTGCCATACCTATAGATTTCTCTAGGGGGGGGGGGGACTGGACTGACCAGTAACTGGTAACCCTGAAGCCCCATCAACACAGGTTTGGGTAGGGGGAGGGGGGTACAAGACAATACTAACTCCTCCATACCAAAAGACCCCCCTCTTGCCTTATATCCTCTCACCCTCCACACACAACACATCCTTACATCACTCCAACCATATCCTTGATCCCCTCACCACCCATCTATCCTGGGATCCCCTCCTCTCCCCCCACATCCACGGATCCCCCCTCCTCTCCCCCCACATCCTCTGATCCCTCCTCTCTCCCTCCCCCCCCCACATCCTGTGATACCCCTCCTCTCCCCCTCCCCCCCAATCACTGTATCCCTTCCTCTCCCCCCCCCCCCACAATGCCTGTGATCCCCACCTCTCCCTCCCCCCCCCACATCCTGTGACCCCCTCCTCTTCCCCCCCCCCACATCCTGTGATCCCCTCTCCCCCCACATCCTGTGAGCCCCTCTCCCCCCACACCCTGGGATCCCCTCTCCCCCCACACCCTGGGATTCCCTCTCCCCCCACACCCGTCCTCCTCTCCCCACCCTGTGACCCCCCTCCTCTCCCTCCCACACCCTGTGACCCCCTCCTCTCCCCCCACACCCTGTGACCCCCCTCCTCTTCCCCCCACCACACCCTGTGACCCCTCCTCTCCCCCCACACCCCTGTGAATCCCTCCTCTCTCCCCCCCCCCACATCCTGTGATCCCCTCTCCCCCCACACCCTGGGATTCCCTCTCCCCCACACCCTGTGACCCCCCTCCTCTCCCCCCACACCCTGTGACCCCCCTCCTCTCCCCCCACACCCTGTGACCCCCCTCCTCTCCCCCCACACCCTGTGACCCCCTCCTCTCCCCCCACACCCTCCTCTCCCCCCTCACATTGCTGAAGCCCTCAGCCCCTTGCTGTCCTCCCCCCTCTGGTACGCTGTCCCCCTCCGCCTGTAGCAAGGAAGTGCTGCGGAGCCCTTGCGCTGTCCCCGTCTCCGACGCCATCTTTATCCCGCCCGGCAGGTAAAGCAGGACCCCCCGCTCCCTCAGCCAGCTTGGCTGTAACCTAGCAACCGCAAGCAACAATGAACGTCACGCCGGCCGTTTAAAGGGACCGGAAGCACTTGGAGCAGCAGGAGACTGATCAACTCAGCTCCTGCTCTGTCTGGGTGATGAGGTGGGAGGATGAGGGATGAAATTGGAGGCTGGGAATGGGATGAGAGGGGGTGGGGAGGGAATGAGATGGTGAGGGGAGGGAATGAGATGGTGAGGAGATGAAACGAGGGTGAGATGGATATGAGGACGACGGGGGTGTGATGGATGAGATTGGAGGGATGGAGGTGTGGTGAGAGGATGAGGATTGGGGAGGGATGGAGAGTGGGTAGTTGATGAGATGGGGGAGGGGATAAGACAGGGTTGGGATGGGGAGGGATGAGATGTATTGTAGGTGGTTTGATGAGATAGGATGTGATTTTAGGATAAATTGGACGGAGGTGGTTTGAGATGGGGTGGGATTGGATTCTTTGGGGAGTTTTTGAGATGCTATGTGGTTTTTTATTGGTTTGGCTAATATGAGGGGGTGGAATAATGACTTGTTGGATGTCGGGGATGATATGGGCTCATCAATGGGTGGTGGATATATGCTGTGGTATATGAGTTTTTCCTTTGTTGTATTTAGATTTTTGATTGATCCTTGGATCAATTCGTTTTTTTATCTTTGTACTTTGGATTTGCTTGGATTTGTTTTATACTCAACAATGAGAAGGGTTTTAGTACTGGGGGATCTGTTCTCATCAGGAGAAAATTCCCAATGCTAGAAGCCATTTAAACTGCCCGCAAGTATTTGATGTAAACGGTGTTTATTTTTATTTTTTATATATTTATTATAAACAAAGACAAAAAAAATGTTTTATTAGAGACTTCAATTTTTTAGGATACGAAAAGAACAAAAAAGGAAGCGGATGACAGATTGATGACAGATTATGGATTACATTTTGCTGACACGAGTTTACATAGAGAAATAGTAACAGTACAACTGTCAAAAAAGAGGCAGCGAGTTATATTGTTATAGAGCAGATGGTTCAACCTCTTTCCATGTAATCAGCTGGATATTCATCCTATGTTAGTGATTATAGTTATTGATCCAGACGAAGGCAAACGCACAACCCCATGTGACATCATCATCCAATGTTATCTCATAAAGGGGAATTCAATTCCTTCCCGACCCCCCAGTAATCGGATTACTCCCTGATCAGCGTCCTTCCCGTGTTTACTTATTTGGTATAATCCCGTATAACTTTCCCTTTCTAAAAAAGGTCCAGCCTTTTTTCTTAAAACATATCCCATGGTATCCGCCATCCCAGTCTCCATGGATCTTCACTCAATGTATTAAACCTTGACAGGGTTCAGAATTATCCTACGGGGGTCAATTGTTTGAACCTGACAACACTGATTTGAGCCGCCCTGTGCTGATGCAGGGATGCCTTTAAAACCTGACCTGTTTGCGGGGGGTGTGGGTGTTGAGAGGCCCTATTAAAGAGGAAGGTCCTCGCCCACTTACAAGTCCTGCTCTTTTATGTAATTTATTATTATTATTAATATTTTATTTTCTGGTGTCCAAAAGCATGCCTTTGTTAATCTCTGTATGCTTATGTTACACTCCACACTGGGACTCGGGGAGAGCTCCCTTTTTTATACCTCCCGCACACTTAATCTTTCAAACGCTTTAAATCTTCCCGAAACGGGCGTCCGATTGAAAAAAAATCTAAACGGCGCGGTAATACCGAACGCCAACGCACGGGAGTTCAGTGCGGACCGCTGCTTTAAAGGGATACTTTTATTGGGCTCGCTAAAAATGCTCCCAGGCCTTATCGAAAATGAACCAAGGTTACCCCCAAAGAACCGCGGTGAGGTTTTGCGTATGAAACGATCGTTTTTTGTTATATGTTTGTTACACTTCTGGAGGGTTTTTAACATGCTGGTTCATTAATCACCGTTAACGTCCTAATAATTTGGATTCCTTGTGACATCGCAGCTGTTTGATTCAGATCCACTAGGGGGCGCCAGTAAACCTCAGATGCAAGGGAGGGTGCCTGTGTAGCGCTGTATTACTGTGTCCCTGAGTCTCACTCACTGGGAAGCTGTCTCATTCATTGGGAAGCTGTCTCATTCATTGGAAGGCAGTCTCATTCATTAGAAGGCAGTCTAACTCACTGGGAAGCTGTCTCATTCATAGGGAAGCTGTCTCATTCATTGGAAGGCAGTCTCACTCACTGGAAGCTGTCTCATTCTTGGGAAGCTGTCTCATCATTGGAAGGCAGGCTAACTCACTGGAAAGCTGTCTCATTCATTGGAAGCAGTCTCATTCATTGGAAGGCAGTCTCACTCCTGAAGCGTCTCATTCATTGGAAGGCAGTCTCATTCATTGGAAGCAGGCTAACTCACTGGGAAGCTGCTCATTCATTGAAGGCAGTCTCATTCATTGGAAGGCAGTCCTCACTCACTGGGAAGCGTCTCATTCCATTGGAAGGCAGTCTCACTCATTGGAAGGCAGTCTCACTGGGAAGCTGTCTCATTCATTGAAGGCAGTCTCACTCCCTGGGAAGCTGTCTCATTCATTGGAAGGCAGTCTCATTCATTGGAATGCAGCTAACCTCACTGGGAAGCGTTCTCATTCATTGGAAGGCAGTCTCATTCATTGGAAGGCAGTCTCACTCACTGGGAAGCTGTCTCATTCATTGGAAGGCGTCTCACTCATTGGAAGGCATTCTCACTGGGAAGCTGTCTCATTCATTGGAAGGCAGTCTCACTCGTTGGAAGGCAGCTCACTGGGAGCTGTCCCTTCATTGGAAGCAGTCCACTCGTTGGAAGCAGTCCACTGGAAGCTGTCTCATTCATTGGAGGCAGTCTCGCTCGTTGGAAGGCAGTCTCACTCATTGGAAGGCAGGGTAACTCATTGGAAGGCAGTCTCACTCACTGGAAGGCAGGGTAACTCATGGAAGCAGGGTAACTCACGGGGAAGCTGTCTGATTCATTGGAGGCAGTGTCACTCATTTGGAGGCAGTCTCGCTCATTGGAAGGCAGTCTCACTCAGAAGGCAGTCTCTCATTGGAACCTACATTATCTCGCTCACTAAAGGGCTGTCTCCCTCATTGGGAAGAGGTCTCACTTATTGGAAGGCTGTCACACTCATTTGAAGGCAGTCACACTCACTGGAAGGCAGTCTACTCTCGTAAAGCTTCTAAACTCTCTGAAAGCGGTCTCACTCACTGGAAGGCAGTCTCACTCACTTTATAAAAATGTGTTACCAGGAAGTAATACATTGAGTTTACCTCTCGGTTCATGTCCTGGGCACAGAGTGATGGCATGCCTGGCCAGTTAAGGATAATATATATTATAGGCGTTGTAACAGTGACAGATAATATATTATATAGGCGTATGTAACAGTTACAGATAATATATGTTATAGGCGTAGTGTACAGTTACAGATAATTATATTATAGGCGTATGTAACAGTTACAGATAATTATGGTTATGGCGTATGTAACAGTTACAGATAATATATGTTTAGGCGTATGTAAACAGTTACAGATAATATATTATAGGCGTATGTACAGATACAGATAATATATATTATAGGCGTATGTACCAGTGACAGTAATATGTTATAGGCGTAGGTAACAGTTACAGATAATATTATTTATAGGCGTATGTAACAGATCAAATAATATATATTATAGGCGTATGTACAGTTACAAAGATATATATATTATGGCGTATGTAACAGTTACAGATAATATATATTATGTGCGTATGTAACAGTTACAGATAATATATGTTATAGGCGTATGTAACAGTTACGATAATATATGTTATAGCGTCAGTTAACAGTTACAGATAAATATATATTATAGGCGTATGTAACAGTTACAGATAATATATGTTATAGGCGTATGTACAGTTACAGGTAATATATTTTATAGGCGTATTAACAGTTACAGATATATATGTTATAGGCGTTGTAACGTTACAGATAATATATATTAATAGCGTATGTAACAGTTACAGATATATATATTCTAGGCGTATGTAACAGTTACGAACCAGATTAAAATGTAGACAGCTTTAGTTATGAAAGAACTTAGCCTGTTGGCGGCTGTGAGTCTCCTGCAGACTGTCCCAGTTTTGGGGTGCACGGTAAGAGAAGGAGGAGCGGCCGGATACTTTTGCTGAACCTTGGGACGATGAACAGTCTTTTGGGAGTCAGATCTCCGGTGATACGTGCTGCGTGTGGTAGGGGTGAGGAGCTCGTTCAGGAGAACGGGTCATATACAAAGAATAATCAGTGGGACAGGTATTAAAACACCTCATGGATGTCACCATTATCCAAAAGCTGAGACTGTGCAGCACGATCTCAGGAGGGAACGCCTGGTGGGGTGACGCGCTGTCCTTTGGTTGGCAGCAGAGGGTGTGGTTTCCACGTCAATATGGCCAGGGGGGTTGCTCCCTGTCACCCCAGAGGAGTGGACGTTCTGTATGGCTAACATACCTGCTGTGGATAAACCCCTTCACTGCCAGAGAGAATTGCAGTACAAAACCATTCCATTCATCTAATGTCTCTGTAAATACCACCGCGTCTCCCGGATCCGCCAAATCACTCGATCACACGATCACTCGATCACACTCAAGTTGGTGCTTCTGGACAGATCTTTTTTGTTTTTTTTTTTTTAGTGAGTGAGGCTTCCTTCATAGAGTGAATCTGCCTTCCCAGTGAGTGAACTGCCTTCTCGGAGTTAGACTGCCCCTCCAATGAGTGTGACTGCCATCTCATGATGAGACTGCCTTCCCATGATTTAGACTGCCCCTCCAATGAGTGTACGGCCATCTCATGAGTGTGACTGCCTCGCAATGAGTGAGACTGCCTTCCCATGAGTTGACAGCTCCTCCAATGAGCAAGACTGCCTTCTCAGTGAGTGAGACTGCCTTCTCAGTGAGTGAGACTGCCTCTCATGAGTGACTGCCTTCTCAATTAGTGAGACTGCCCTCCAATGATTGTGACTGTCCTTCTTTTTTCTTGAACGGCCTTCTCAGTGAGTAACAGCCTTCTCAGTTAGTGAGACTGTCCCTCCAATGAGTGAGACTGCCTTCTCAATGAGTGAGACTGCCTTCGCATTCCATTGAGTTGAGACTGCCTCCAATGAGTGAGACTGCCTTCTCGTGAGTTAACTGCCCCTCCAATGAGTGTGACTGCCATCTCATGAGTGAGACTGCTTCCCATGAGTTAGACTGCTCCTCCAATGAGCAAGACTGCCTTCGCAATGAGTGAGACTGCCTTCTCAATTAGTTAGACTGCCTTCTCAGTGAGTGAGACTGCCTCCAATGAGTAGAATAACCCCCAATACAGTCCTACTACCCCCCCCCCCGATGTGAGACTGCTTTGCCAATCAGGGAGCTGCCTTCTAACAACTGAAGTTGGTCCTAACGAGTGTAGTCTGCCCACTGATATGGGAGACTGCACGTCCAATGGTGTGGGTGCCCACTGATTGGGGAGCACTGCACTCCAATGTGTGAGTGCCCCACTGATATGGGAGACTGCACTCCTGATATGGGAGACTGCACTCCAATGTGTGAGTCCCCACTGATTGGGAGACTGCACTCTGAATGGGAGACTGGCACTCCAAGGTTGTGATGCGCCCCTGATATGAGATCGGCACTCCAATGTGTGAGTGCCCACTTGATATGGGAGACTGCACTCCATGTGTGAGTGCCCACTGATATGGGGACTGC
>WSYH01001856.1:38278-59818 GCA_036426205.1 Ascaphus truei
GGTGAGTACTCTGCTTATTATACCCCCCAGGAAGGGGGAGAGAGGGGAGCAGCATCAAACTCCCTCTATACCCCAGGCAGGGTGAGTACTGCTTATATACCCCAGGAAGGGGAGAGGGGAGCAGCATCAATACTCCCTCTATACCCCCCAGGCAGGGTGAGTACTGCTTATATACCCCAGGAAGGGGAGAGAGAGGGGAGCAGCATCAATACTCCCTCTATACCCCAGGCAGGGTGAGTACTGTATACATACCACCAGGAAGGGGAGAGAGGGGAGCAGCATCATCTCCCTCTAATAACCCCAGCGGGTGAGTACGTAATATATCACCCATAAGGGGAGAGAGAGGGATCAGTCATATCTACTCCCTCTAAACCCCAGAGGTTGATACTGTATTATATACCCAGAAGGAGATGAGGGAGCGCATCTCACTACTCCCTCTATAACCCCAGGCAGATGTACTGTAATGTATATCCCCCAAGGGGTATAGAGGGTAGTCAGCATCAATACCCCTCATACCCCGAGCAAGGTGTTACTTCTTATTACCCAGGAGGATGATGGAGGGGCAAGCATCAATCTCCCCTCTATATACCCCCGCCGGGTGAGTGACGTATGCTTATACTACTCCGCACGGAATGTGGAGAAGAGGAGCAGCATCAAATACTCCCTTCTATAAACCCCCAGCAAGGTGATACGCTTATATCCTGTATATACAGGGAGGGGCAATAATACCCCATCAGGCTAATGGGGTACTCTAAATCCCCATGAAGGAGAGGGGTTAGGCAGCAATCAATACTCTCCCTCATACCCACAGGCAGGGTGTAGTATTACTATATATATATATAGTATATAGATTATTATATATATATTATAACTTAATACACCCCAGGAAGGGAGAGCGAGGGAGCAAGCATCAATACTCCAACTTAGCCCCAGGCATGTGGTACTGTAAATATATGATATATCCCCAGGAGGGGAGAGAGAATGGGAGACGCTTTCAACATCATATGCCTCCTATACCCCAGGCAGGGTGAGTACTGTGCGTATATATATACCCCCAGGAAGGGGAGAGAGAGGGGAGCACCATCAACTCTCCCACTATAAACCCAGGAGGTGAGTATTGTTTATGGTACAACCAACCCAGGAAGGGGCAGTACTGTATATATACACCAGACAGGGGGGAGTATTGTCTGTATATATACCCCAGACAGGGGGAGTATTTTGTGTGTATTTATACACCCCAGACAGGGGGGAGTATTGTGTATTTATACCACCAGGAAGCGGCAGTACAGCTTATATACCCCAGACAGTGGGAGTATTGTGTGTGTGTGTATATCTACCCCCAGGAAGGAGCAGTACTGCTTATAATCCCAGGTCGGCTGGGAAGTATTGTGGATTATACCACCAGTAAGGAGCATGTACGCTTATTACCCAGGCGCTGGGGATAAAGTATGTTTATTATCAACCACCATGGAAGGGCAGTACTGCTTATCGAATACCTCCAGGCGGGGGAGTATTTGTATTTAACCATCAGATAAGGGGGAGCATTCTTTCTTATATACCCCATGCGGAGGGATATTTGTGTGTTATTATTAACGCCCAGCAGGGTAGTATTGTTACACCAGAAGCGGCAGTACAGCTTATATACCCCCAGACAGTGTAGTATTGTGTGGTGTGTATATCTAACTACCTCTACCCCCAGGAAGGAGCAGTACTGCTTATATACCCCAGGCGGGGGAGTATTGTGTATTTTATCCACCAGGAAGGAGCAGTACTGCTTATATACCCCAGGCGGGGGAGTATTGTGTATTTATACCACCATGAAGGAGCAGTACTGCTTATATACCCCAGGCGGGGGAGTATTGTGTATTTATACCATCAGGAAGGAGCAGTACTTCTTATATACCTCAGGCAGGGGGAAGTATTGTGTGTGTATATATACCCCAGGCAGGGGGGAGTATTGTTACCACCAGGAAGGAGCAGTACTGCTTATATACACCGGACAGGGGGGAGTATTTTTGTGTGTGTGTATCTATCCCTAGGGAGGGGCAGTATTGTATTTATACCCCCAGGCAGGGGGGAGGACTGAGCAGGGGGAAGCAGGGGTACGTTTCGTGGTGTGATTGGTACTAACAGCCCATACGAAACGATTAGGTACTCGGAAAGCCTAGTTCCTACCCCTGGTATCTCCCTCGTAGCACCGACAGAGGCCGTAGCGCAGCACATGGACCCCGGCGGGTACAGCGAGCCTCTGCCCCGCTGAGCTCACAATCTAATCTCGCTGCCAGGCCCAGGGAGATAAAGGGGACTCGCCCCGCTGGGGTTCCAGCTCTTCTCCCACTACGAAGGCAGGGCACGGGTCAATGTATAAGTAACTTTACGGGGTGGTGGAGGGGGTAGGTACTCGGTGGGTGGGGTTAAGAGGCGGTTTATGGGGTAATAAGGCACTTTCACCCTCCTCGGGTCCACTGAGGCGTCTTTAACGCCCAGTCGTTAGAATAGGGGTCAGGGCGTTCTAACGCGTTGCACCATTTAGTGGACATGGCCCTAGATCTAAAGGGAGTGTTTCCCATGTAAAAGTGTAATAGGGGATCTTTATAGGATCCCAAATAAAAGTGTTATGGGGATCTTTATAAGGATCCCAATACAAAGTGTAATGGGGATCTTTATAGGATCCCATATAAAAGTGTAATAGAGGGATCTTTATAGGATCCCATATAAAAGTGTAATAGGGGATCTTTATAGGATCCCATATAAAAGTGTAATAGGGGATCTTTATAGGGTCCCATATAAAAGTGTAATAGGGGATCTGTATAGGATCCCATATAAAAGTGTAATAGGGGATATTTCTAGGATGTGGCTATTCCAGGGCAGGTATACATGTATTTCCTTGCTGGGTAGAAATTAATGCTCCTGGGGGGGTCTGTGCAATTCTAATCTCATCTGGGAGCTGTTGTTCTTCCCCCATTATCTGGGTCCAAAAAAAAAAAAATCTTTTGTATGTACATCAGCTTGCAAACAGTCTTATCAGCGAAGAGATTTTGGCCAACATTGTGTATTTGGTGGTGGTTAGAAGTGTCTGTCACCTGAACGGTTATTAAACACGGGGGTATACCTGTTAAGAGGCCCAGAAGTGTGTGTGTGTGTTTTATATAAACATGTTTTGTGTATAACCACATACATTGTGTGTTTTATGTAAACATGTCTGTTTATTTATAAAAAATGTGTTACCAGGAAGTAATACACTGAGCGTTACCTCTCTGTTTCAGGTATGTGCTGGGCACAGGGGTATAAAGTGTGTGTGTGTGTATCTAGATCTGTGTGTGTGTGTGTGTGTGCGCACAATTTGTATACTTGTTGTTAAAAAAATAAATAAAGTCCCATCACCTGAAACTGTTTTTTCTTAAACATGGGATTAGAATTGGCAAGAAGTGACACGCACATACACACGCACACGCACAAACCGCACAGCACACCCCCCCCACATATTAACCAGACATTAAAATAGTTTAGTGGGTGTATATTCTCTGTCTCTCTCCCCCTCTCTCTGTCTCTCTCTCCCCCTCTCTCCGTCTCTCTCGTCTCTCCTCTCTGTCTCTCTCGTCTCTCTCTGTCTCTCTCCCCCCCCCCCTCTCTCTGTCTCTGCTCCCCCTCTCTCTGTCTCTCCTCCCCTCTCTCTGTCTCTCTCCCCCTCTCTCTGTCTCTCTCTTCCCCTCCTCGCCCCTCTTCTCTGTCTCTCTCCCCCTCTCTCTGTCTCTCTCCCCCTCTCTCTCTCTCCCCCCTCTCTCTCTGTCCTCTCTCCCCCCTCTTTCCCTGTGTCTCTCTTCCCCCTCTCCTCTGTCTCTCTCCCCCCTCTGCTCTCCTTTCTCTTCCCCCTCTTCTCCTGTCTCTCTCCCCCCCCTCTCTGTCTCTCTCCACTCCTCTCTTTCTCTCCCCCCCTCTCCTGTCTCTCTCCCCTGTCTCTCTCTCCCCCCCTCTCTTTCTCTCTCTCCCCCCCCTCTGTCTCTCCTCGGCTCTCCCTCTCTCTCTCCGCTCTCTCTCCCCCCCTCCTTTCTCTCTCTCTCCTCTCCCCCCCCCTCTCTTGTCTCTCTCTTCCCCCCCCCTCTCTTTCTCTCTCTCACCCCCCCCCCCTCTTCTCTCTCCCTCCCCCCCTCTCTTCCTCTCTCTCCCCCCCTCTCTTGTCTCCTCCCCTTCCCCCCCCCCTCCTCTTGTCTCTCCTTCTCCGTCTCTCTCATCTCCCCTCCCCTCTCTCTCTCTCTCTCTCTCCCCCGCTCTCTTTCTCTCTCTCTCTCCCCCCCCTCTCTGTCTCTCTCTCTCTCCCCCCCCTCCCCTCTCTTCGTCTCTCTCCTCTCTCCCCCCCCTCTCTCCCCCCCCTCTCTTTCTCTCCCCCCCCCCTCTCGGTTCTCTCCCTCTCTCCTCTCTTCCCGTCTCCGCCCCCCCCTCTCTGTCTCTCCCCCCCCCCTCTCTCCTCTCCCCTCCCCTCTCTCTCTCTCCTCTCCCCCCCTCTGCTCTCTCTCTCCCCCCTCTCTGCTCTCTCTCCCCCCCTCTCGTCTCTCTCCTCTCCTCCCCCCTCTCTGTCTCTCTCTCCTCCTCTCTGTCTCTCTCCTCTCTCTCCCCCCCCCCTCTCTGTCTCTCTCTCTCTCTCCCCCCCCTTCTGTCTTCTCTCTCCTCTCTCTCTCCTCTTCCCCCTCCCCCCCTCCACTCCTGTCATCATTACCAGACATTAAAGTAGTTAAGGTGGGTGTATATTCTCGCCCTCTCTCACACCCCCTCGGGTCTCCTGACTGTCTAGGCAGTTTTTTTATTTGCATTTCAATAGAGATAAGAGATAAGCCTTGTATGTTACCTGCTGTTCCTTTTCACACCAGTGTCACCTGTTTCTACCTTTTTTATCTTATCTCCCAATTCCTGTCTGTGTCCATTGTAATCAGATATCCCTCTTACACACACTGTATATAACACACACGTATAACGTGCTGTAATCAGATATCCCCCACTCCTTAAAACACACTGGTATATACTGTCTGTAATCAGATATCCCTCTTACACACACTGTATATAACACACACTGTATATACTGTCTGTAATCAGATATCCCTCTTACACACCACATGTATAACACCACACTGTATTACTGTCCTGTATCAGATATCCCTCTTACACACACTGTATATAACACACACTGTATATACTGTCTGTAATCAGATATCCCTCTTACACACACTGTATATAACACACACTGTATATACTGTCTGTAATCAGATATCCCTCTTACACACACTGTATATACACCACACTGTATATAGAACACACACTGTAGCTGTATAACCACGGTATATACTGTCTCTGTATCTCTGCCACACCCCATGAAGGACCCTGAGAGGTTAGAGAGCTTGTAAAGGTTCAACTATTTGGTGAGTCCTACAAAAGGTGTCATCCTCCTCGCCCCCCTACTCCCTCACGCCCCCCCTACTCCCTCACCCCCCCCCCTACTCCCTCACCCCCCCCCTACTCCCCACCCCCCCGCCTACTCCCTCACCCCCCCTACACTGTCCCTCTCTCCCCCCCCCTACTCCCTCGCCCCCCCCTACTCCCTCCCCTCCCCCCCTACGCCCTCCCCCCCCTACTCCCTCTCAAAACCCCCCCACTGCTATACTTCCCTCTCCCGCCCCCCAAGAAGCCTCTCCCTCCCCACACACCCCCCTCTCTCTGCCCTGGTCCTGCTCCCCCTCACACACACCCCCCTCTCTCTGCCCTGGTCCTGCGCTCCCCCTCACACCCCCCCCTGCACCAGGAGACCAGGCATGTAGAAAGCAGGGCGAGCTGCTGTCACTCTGCCTACGTGTCCCGCCCTGCGGCTGCAGCCACATCACGTCTCCGTGTTGGCAGGTGTGTCGCCATTAGAAGCCGGGGTGTGTGTGACAGGGAACGAGGCCGCCCCGATCCTGATAATAGGGGGAAGGAGAGACGTTGGGGGCCCAGAGCCCCTTACCATCGCAATCTGATATACAGGGACTGCCTGGCTGCAGTGGCACTTACTGAAGTCATGTGTATGTGTCTCCCTGCCTCTCTCCCTGCCTCTCTCCCTGCCTCTCTCCCTGCCTTCTCCCTGGCCTCTCTCCCCCTCCCCTCCCTGCCTGTCTCCCCTTGCCTATCTCTCTCCTGCCTCTCTCTCTCTCTCCATCCTCTGCCTCTCTCTCTCTGCCTCTCTCTCTCTGCCTCTCTCTCTCTGCCTCTCTCTCTCTGCCTCTCTCTCTCTGCCTCTCTGCCTCTCTCTCCCTGCCTCTCTGCCTCTCTCTCTGCCTCTCTCCCTGCCTCCCTGCCTCTCTGCCTCTCTCTCTCTGCCTCTCTCTCCCTGCCTCTCTGCCTCTCTCTCTGCCTCTCTCTCTGCCTCTCTCTCTGCCTCTCTCCCTGCCTCCCTGCCTCTCTGCCTCTCTCTCTCTGCCTCTCTCCCTGCCTCCCTGCCTCTCTCTCTGCCTCTCTCCCTGCCTCCCTGACTCTCTGCCTCTCTCCCTGCCTGCCTCTCTCTCTGTCTCTCTGTCTCTCTCCCTGCCTCTCTGCCTCTCTCCCTGCCTCCCTGCCTCCCTGCCTCCCTGCCTCCCTGCCTCTCTGCCTCTCTCCCTGCCTCCCTGCCTCCCTGCCTCCCTGCCTCCCTGCCTCTCTGCCTCTCTCCCTGCCTCCCTGCCTCTCTGCCACTCTCCCTGCCTCCCTCTCTCTCTGCCTCTCTCCCTGCCTCCCTCTCTCTCTGCCACTCTCTTTATTTGTGTTTTTCTTTATTATAATTATTAGATTGATTTATTTTTTATTATTATGATTCCAATTCTCTTATTATGAATAAGCGCAGTCTTTAGACCTCGGTGGGGAAGGTGTTTCCCGGCAGTATGTTGCATAAAAAAAACCCCTCGCATACACGGATAGAAACGGTAAATCCGAACAAAGATGACGTTTACTTGGGAGGAAACATGGGAAGACTTACAGGAGACATCGGGACCCCCCGTATCCCCTTGCTGTAATTACCCCCTCCCCACAAGAATGTACGTACACACATTTTTTCCTCATCCAAACAAAAACCCGATGTTTTAAGATTGACGTTTCTATTACCCCTACCCCCCCCAGCCGTGTAATGTCTTCCAGATTAGGAATCCACGGGTGTCTTTTACAGACGTACGGTCAAGCTGACTGCAAGGGCTTCTGGGAGTTCCCACGTGGGGTGGGGGGGGGGGGGAGGTAATGTTATGTGAACCAAAGTATGAGTAGTAACTGGAGGGGCAGGGAGCCGAGGATCGCTCGGGAACGCCCGAAAACGACAAAAATATACAAAGGATTTATTGAATCGTTAAAATACAAGCAGCGGGACCCCCGTCTCCCACGCGCGTTTGGCACCAAATGGCCATTTATTTTTTAAAAGGGGTAACGTTTTGTGGCCGACTGACTAGAGGCCTCCTGGCGTTAGGGAGTCGAAAAAGTATCCGGCGGTGTGCAGGGCGCTGGTCGCTGGAGCTAAATTGTACTAGGTCATCGGATGCGAAACGCGCTCAAAGCATCCATGGAAGGTACAAGTCGAAACACACTGGAGGGAGGGTCTTTGAGTATTAGAGTATTTTTTTTTTTTTTCACGCTGAATCCTACAGTATCTTTACATTTAACTTACATTTTTAAAGCTTACAGTGACTGGTCTCCGGATCAGAACCAACGCTAACACCACCCTAGCTCCTGTTACTAGTTTTAAATACCTGGGCATATGGTTTAACTCCCACTTAACATTCGGGATGCACATTGATACCCTGACATCCCAAACCTATGCCAAACTAGGGGTACTTTACAGGAACAAATCCTCCCTAAGTCTCCTGGTCAGAAAACGTATTGCACAGCAGATGCTAATGCCTATTATCGACTATGGGGATATAGTATACGGTTCGGCACCTCAAACCTACCTTGGCAAACTTGACACCCTCTACAATTCAATATGCCATTTTGTTCTCCAATGCAACTCCAACACACATCACTGCGAAATGCTAATATATATTATCTGTAACTGTTACATACGCCTATAACATATATTATCTGTAACTGCTACATACGCCTATAACATATATTATCTGTAACTGTTACATACGCCTATAATATATATTATCTGTAACTGTTACATACGCCTATAATATATATTATCTGTAACTGTTTACATAGCCTATAATATATATTATCTGTAAATGTTACATACGCCTAATAAATTATCTGTAACTGTTACATACGCCATAATATATATTATCTGTACGGTTACAATACGCTTTATAACCATTATTATCTGTAACTGTTACATACGCCTATAACATATATTATCTGTAACTGTTACATACGCCTATAACATATATTATCTGTAACTGTTACATACGCCCATAATATATATTATCTGTAACTGTTACATACGCCTATAATATATATTATCTGTAACTGTGACATACGCCTATAACATATATTATCTGTAACTGTTACATACGCCTATAACATATATTATCTGTAACTGTTACATACGCCTATAATATATATTATCTGTAACTGTTACATACGCCTATAATATATATTGTCTCTAACTGTGCGTGCTATGTCTTGTATATAATGTATAACCCTGCTCACTTATGTAACCATGTATTTGTCATCTTAACCCTGTGCCCAGGACATACCTGAAACCGAGAGGTAACTCTCAGTGTATTACTTCCTGGTAACACATTATATATATATATATATATATATATATATATATCTGGGTCCCTGGCTTTACCCAGCTCCGGGGCATGTGGGCTGCAGTGCCCACAGGCCGCCTGCCGTTCCCTCTCGTGACATGCCCCCCCCCCCCTCTCTCTGTGCCACACGCAGGTAGCCCAGACAGACCGGAGCAACCATGTCGGCCAAAGCCATCTCCGAGCAGAGCGGGAAGGAGTTCCTCTACAAGTACATCTGTACGGCGGCGGCGGTGCAGAACCGCTTCAAGTACGCCCACGTCACCTACGACACGGACTGGGCCCGCCTGGTTCAGGAGCACCCGTGGCTGCTCACCGAGGTAAGGGGGAGGCCACGGCTTAGGAGGAATAGTGGTGGCTTGGTTTGCAGGTTGTAACTACCCATTGAATGGACCAGCAAAGAGAACCTCAGAGGTCTCTTCTTCACGTGTTCGTAGCTTCCCGTACCTCGCAGGTCTCCTCTTCACGTGTTCAGAGCTTCCCAAACCTCACAGGTCTCCTCTTCACGTGTAGAGAGCTTTCCCAAACCTCACAGGTCTACTCTTCACGTGTAGAGAGCTTTCCCTAACCTCACAGGTCTCCTCTTCACGTGTACAGAGCTGTCCCAAACCTCACAGCTCTCTTCACATGTACATAGCTTTCCCAAACCTCACAGGTCTCTTCTTCACATGTATTGTTCAAATACAGTATACATGATTGAGGAAATGAATTTCACAGCAATGACAATGACTGTCGGTAGATCTCTTCGGGAGGGAGAGAGAGAGAGGGAGAGAGGAGAGAGAGAGAGAGAGAGAGAGAGAGAGAGAGAGAGAAGGAGAGAGAGAGGAGAGAGAGAGAGAGAAAGAGAAGAGAGAGAGAGAGGGAGAGAGAGGAGAGAGGAAGGGAGACGAGCGAGGGAGAGAGGGAGAGCAGAGGGAGAGCGGGTGGGCCGCGATAGGGATGATGTAGGGAAGAGAGGGAGGGCAGAGCTGAAGGGGAGGGCGAGAGGGATAGCTAGGTATGAGTCGAGAGAGCTAATTGGCTATCTCTCTTTTCTTTCTCCTTTCTCTCTCTCTTTCCTCCCGCTGAACATCGATGTCTCACCATCTTAATTAAAACGACCGGGGGCAGCAGAGTGATTAAATCTCCCCCGCGTCAGCCGAAAAGGATCCATTTGGAATCTGGCGCCCGCCCAAATCAATGAAGGCTATTTAATCATGGAAGTCCTTTTTAATCTAGTTAATGCAGCGCTGGAGAGGACTCTGGAGTCTGCTCACAGCGGGCTTGGTTCTGATGCTCCGAACGGAAGGTCGACCCCAAGGTCATACCTCCGAAGAATAGACCATTTCAACTCTTCCGAACCCCTTTTTCTGGCAGAGGGACTTGGTTTTGCGCCGGGAATGCACAAGCCTCTTCCTATGGGTTGCTGACGCCTTACATTGACCCGATAGGAAAAGATTCCCAAAAAAACGTGCTCCAGAGTGTACTGATGATTTGTCATACGTTTTATGTAATGTTCATAAACCATCCATAACACCACAAGAGAGGATAAGTGCCATAATCGATGATTTATTCCCGATTTTTGTGGAGAAAGGTACTTGAGGGGATGTCAACAGGATGTCACTTTTTGGGCAGACTCTGACCCCCTCACAACCTATAAGGTACAGTCTCCTGGAATATAGATCAAACACAGCACCATGTGTAAAAGTCCTTTTACTCGCAACCATGTAAAGCAGTGTTTCCCAATTCCAGTCCTCCGGGAACCCCAACAGGGCAGGTCTTAAGGATACCCCTGCTTCAGCACAGGTGGGCCAGTCAAAGGGATATATCCTTAAGGCCTGACCTGTTGGGGTTCCCGGAGGACTGGAGTTGGGGAAACACGAATGTAGACGGGTGTCCAGGCAATAGCGTGTTCACAGTTGCGAACCCGGAAATGGAAGTCCAGTGGGGGGGGGGAAGAAATGGTCGGTGCACTGCTGGGGGGAAAAAACTAAGGCTGGATCGCTCAGAGGTCAATTAAAAATATTTATTGGGCCATAGGCGACATGATAAAAAAAATGAGCCATCGGAGCGAACTCTGACGCGTTTCGCATATATGTGTGCTTTACATTGACACTAGTGCAGTGCTGCTGTAAGAACCAAACGGACCTTAAATAGAACAGTACCTTTATCCTACCTAGTTCTATATACCGCCCCCTTCCTTAGATTTAGTTCAGTTTTGACGTTAGAGGAGGTTTAAGGAGAAGAACTCAACTCTGTTGGTATGAATGGGATTAAATTCTTCTCCCCGGCTTCACGGGGCCCTTGGACTCTAAAGACCCGTAGCCCGGGGACTCATTAAGCCACGACGCAAGGCATGTAGGTCCATGGCACTTAACGCCAGACCAGTGCCGCGTTGTGGCACGAGTGTCGGCTTGTGTGGCGCCAGTTTTGCCGTGTCCTCTCTCTCTCTCTCTCTCTCTCTCTCTCTCTCTCTCTCTCCTCACCTTCTCGCCCCCTTTTTCCCCCCCTCAGCCTCTGGTGGTGAAGCCGGACCAGCTGATCAAGCGCCGCGGGAAGCTCGGGCTGGTCGGGGTCAACCTCAACCTGGACCAAGTGAAGAGCTGGTTGAAAACGCGTCTGGGACACGAGACCACAGTAAGTTTCCGCTCTTCCCTCTGCTCTCCTACTGAAGAGCGGCTAGAGTAGGAATGTGCCTCCTCCCCCCCGTCTGCCAACGTTCCCTCCCCTGGTCCTCCCAGAGATTTACCTCCCTTTCAGTTGCCAGTAATGTTCATGCCAACTCAAAGATGGCCTACGGTCGTCCACCAAGAAGTTTGCATCGTCTTCTACCCCCCCCCCCCCCCCCCCCCACACCTGATGATGTCATGGCATCATGTTGGCCTGAAGCCGATTTTTTCCGCCGTTTTGACTTCTTCTCGTATGGGAGCGGAAAAGAACTGCAATTAAAAGAGTAAATATCTCGGAGGGGGGGGGTGTTTACCATGGAATCTCCATGTTTGTTTTGAAGGTGTAAATCGGTGTTTAACAGATTAAACACGCCCCTGTCCATAGTTATCTGTTGTACTAAAGCTGTGGATCCCAGCAAAATAAATGATTTCCTTGACTTATTCGAAACCAGGGTTTCCTCTGGTGATGAACCTCCATACTTTCAGCGCTGGGGACCCCCCCCCAGTTCTTGAGATAATGACCTCCCCCTTTTTTTTGTGATTTTTTTTTTTTTCCTCTGGCGGTGAACCCAACGCGGTTCGCCAATCGGAATCCGCAACTGAAGGACATTGCGGCTTCCTGTTTTGGGGTTCGCGGGATTCCCGTGAGATTTGGCGGCCCTTTTTGGGAGAACCGGTGACTGCACCGCTAATGATCTCGGGTAACGAGAGTTTCCCCCCCCCCAGGATCTCCAGGCTTCACACGTCAAACATTTCCAGACAGATTTTGATATTTTAGTTCACTTTCCACCCTAGTATGGACAGGGGGGGGTGGGGGAGGGCCTGTAATCCAGCCTCTCTTCCCTCGTTCACATGGGTCTCGGGACGGAGGACCCTTTAATGCTAATCAGCTGATACACCTCATGTGTCCGGGGGGGGGGGGTGTTAAAATCCAGGGCAGGAATAAGTGTTTGTGCTTCGAATTTACCGTTTTTATATTCTGCTGAGCAACGAGGAGCTGTCAGACTCGGCAATTAGGAGGATGTATGAAGAGGAGTGCTACAGAACGTGGACGTCCACGTGCTCCCCACGCATTCCACTTCGAGAGGACACAGCACAGAGAAATCTGGGACACACAAAAAGGCAACTTCTAGAGCTTTTGGGCTCGCGCTGGAGGGACATAAAACGCACGGCCGGCCGACAGAGACCGATACTGGTGGCCTGATGCCCGGTCCAGAGACGAGTCAGAAACCGTGTCTAATGCACTCTTGCTGTTCCATTAGCGAATGTCAGGGGTGGCGGCGATTGCAATCGTCAGTGTTCTGTTGTATCCGCGCCCTGCGCTCCCAGCGCCACGCGTATCATCCACGCCCGCGCGCCCAGCGCATCATCCAGCTCCCGCGAACCCAGCGCCTGGTTTTGGGGTCTATTTTTTTGCATTGCTTACTTGAATCCCCTTGGAGCTGACCATTGTTTCTCCCCCCCCCCCCCCCCCCCCCGACCTCTTGGACCCCCCCTAACCTCCTCCCCCTGTAGGAGAGGAGCTGCAGCGAACTAGCGGAGGCGTGGGGAGAAAAAAAAAAAAAACGTGGCACTCTGCGTAGACTCACTCTCTCTTGCCCTGGGCCACGTGGACCAGCAAGTGGCTGACCACGTCTTGCTCCGTCAACTCGCCCCCACCCCGACCGACCAGCAGCTTCTGCGCCTTGGAGTCCACGTCCCCCACGTCCACGCCGCCCTCGTGGTGGAACAGGCACGTAGTCCCCCTCCGGGGCCGCTAGATCGCTAGAACTAACTCCCTCCTCCGCGATTGGGCGGGGGAAAAAAAAACCGCGCGTCATAGCCCCTCCCTGAGCACTTTAACAACTCTCCCTGCATGGGTTTCTGGCTCTATACTTTTAGAACACAGGACTATTACCCCCACCCCCCATGAACCGATGCACCCTCATGTATATCTCGTTTTTAAATATGGTGGCCCCAGCTGCTTAACGAAGCAAGCTCACAAAGGAACAAGGGGGGCCTATATCTACTAAACAGTGCTAGGCCGCAAGACGCCTACTGGACCGTTGAAGCAACAGGCGTCTCCTGGCGCAGGGCGGCGTTTTAACGAGCGCCACCCCCCTTGGGAAACGTCTCGGCACGGTGCCGTTATCGAACATGGCTGGCGCCCCTAGCTTTCATCGTCGGGCCTATTGTGTCGCGTGCCACTTCTGCGTCAGCACCACAGACTCTACACTAACGTCCCGTCCTGCCCGTGGGTCACCTCCTTTTCCCCGTCATTATAACACACATCCCCCGCAGTGTACCCGCCTGCGCACAGCGTCCCGGGAAGGCCAAAGCCAGTCGCGTGCCCCGAGACCTCACGGCGGGCCGCCCAACCTCCAGTGTCCAACCCTAGAGGGGTGGAATCGGCAAGAGGACGACGACAACCTCTTTCCGTTTCCTGGAATTGGCCGACGAGGTCACGTGACCACACAGTGCCAGCGCTCAGAGGAGGGGCGGAAAATGGCCGCCGAGGCACACACAGTGCCAGCGCTCAAGGAGAGGCGGGAAAATGGCCGCTGAGGTCACGTGACCACACGGCCCCAGCGTCTCAGATGAAGAGGCGGGAAAATGGCCGCCGAGGTCACGTGACCACACAGCGCCAGCTCTCAAGGAGAGGCGGGAAAATTGGCCGCCGAGTCACGTGACCACACGCGCCAGCGCTGAGGAGGCGGAAATGGCCCCCGAGGTCACGGGACCACACGGCGCAGCGCTCAGAGGAGGAGGCGGGAAATGGCCGCCCGAGGTTACGTTGACCACACAGCGCCCAGCGCTCAGAGGAGAGGCTGGAAAATGGCCGCCGAGGTCACGTGACCACACGGCGCCAGCCTCAGAGGAGAGGCGGGAAAATGGCCGCCGAGGTCACGTGACCACCACGCGCCAGCTCTCAGAGGAAGGAGGCGGGAAAATGGCCGCCGATGGTCACGTGACCACACAGTGCCAGCGCTCAGAGGAGAGTGGCGGGAAATGGCCGCCGAGGTCACGGACCACACAAGTGCCAGCGCTCAGAGAGAGCGGGAAAATGGCCGCCGAGGTCACGTGACCACACGGCGCCGCGCTCATCAGGAGAGGCGGGATAAATGGCCTGCCAGTCACGTGACCACACAGTGCCATCGCTCAAGAGAGGGGAAAATGGCCGCCGAGTCACGTGCCACACAGTCCAGCGCTCAGAGGAAGCGGGAAAATGGCCACCGAGTCACGTGACCACACATGCCACGCTCAGAGGAGGGCGCGCTCTGAACCGGTTTCCTCCCTCATTTGAAAAAAAAAAACAAAAAAAAAAATGCAGAAAAACTCACTTGCTTGTGAGGGACGACGGCTCAATCAGGAAGTTTTTTCAGGATGCCTTTCGCTTCGCAATCTGAAAAAAAAAAAAAAACACAAAAACATACAAAAACAGAGATAAAATCTCGCCGGGGGGGGGGATGCAGGTTATAAAATCGGGCAAATCTGAACGCCTCTTGTAAGGGAGCCGGATACGGCAACATGCAGCTAAGCCGCCACAAAGGGCAAGCTGCAGACCGAGCAATATCCTGCGTGTGTGTTTTTATTCCTAAATCTGTTCTGTGCTATGAAAATACTTTTTTTTTTAAACAACCTGAATGACGTTGTTGATGTATTATATGTAACAAGCATTTTTTTGTTCTAAGCAACCATTTAACAAAGTCACATCCCCTTCCTCTTCTGAAACTGGCCCCTTTTTGAGCCCCGCCCTCTCTCTTGCATCGCACCAATGTATCTATTGACCGCCTGGTCACGTGATCTCCCCCACAGAACTTTGCATCTTGGGTCCTCTTCTGCTTGCACTGACGGCCATTTAGTGAACCCCCCGAGCCGAATCTTCCGCCGACGATCACAGGAGAACGGAACGGCCCGGCAGCTTAGCTAATTACTGATCATTGTGTGGATTGTATTGATGCGCATATTAAAATGGATTTTTTTTTAAAAATAAATAAAAAAAACAGCAGCTTGGACGATGTAATACAATGTATGAAAAAGACACAGAGACACACAGAGCACACAGAAGACACACAGAGACAACACAGAGACCACCAGAGACACACAGAGAACACACAGAGAACACACAGATACACACAAGACAACACAGAGACACACAGAACACACAGAGACACACAGAGACACCAACAACACAGAGACACAAAAGAACACCACAGACACACACAACACACCAGACACACACAGACAACACCACACCCAGACACTTTAAGTTATGGTGGGTGGATAAATGTGAATATGAAAAATATAATATGAAGAAAAAAAAGTTCCATAAAAACGCATTTAAAAAGAGAAAAATGTATGAAAATTAACCACGTGCATAAATAATTAATACAGGTAAAAAAAATAATATATAACTGTGTTATAAATAAACATTCCCCCCCCCGTCACTTGAAAAAAATTAATATATATATATATGATTGTCAGAAATCTGACATGTCATCCGATAACATTATTCAATGCCTGATGGTTACAAGCACCCTGGCCTTGTGTCGGCAAACACCACACACCCACAACACACACACACACACCCACTGACACCTGTGTGTGTGTGTGTGTGTGTGTGTGTTTGCCGACACAAGGCCAGGGTGCTTGTAACCAGTCAGGCATTGAATAAATGTTATCGGATGACATGTCAGAATTTCTGACAATCATATATATATATATAATTTTTTTTTCAAGTGACGGGGGGGGGAATGTTTATTTATAACACAGTTATATATTATTTTTTTTACCTGTATTAATTATTTATGCACGTGGTTAATTTTCATACATTTTTCTCTTTTTAAATGCGTTTTATTTGGAAACTTTTTTTTTCTTCATATTTTATATTTTTCATATTCACATTTATCCACCCACCATAACTTAAAGTGTCTGTGTGTGTCTGTGTGTGTGTGTCTCTGTGTGTCTCTGTGTGTCTCTGTGTGTCTCTGTGTCTTTTTCATACATTGTATTACATCGTCCAAGCTGCTGTTTTTTTTAATTTATTTTTAAAAAAAAATCCATTTTAATATGCGCATCAATACAATCCACACAATGATCAGTAATTAGCTAAGCTGCCGGCCGTTCCGTTCTCCTGTGATCGATCGGCGAAGATTCGGCTCGGGGGGTTCACTAAATGGCCGTCAGTGCAGCAGAAGAGGACCCAAGATGCAAAGTTCTGTGGGGGAGATCACGTGACCAGGCGGTCACTAGATACAATTGGTGCGCTGCAAGAGAGAGGGCGGGGCTCAAAAAGGGGCCAGTTTCAGAAGAGGAAGGGGATGTGACTTTGTTAAATGGTTGCTATAGAAACAAAAAATGCTTGTTACATTATAATACATCAACAACGTCATTCAGAGTTGTTTAAAAAAAAAAGTATTTTCTCATAGCACAGAACAGATTTATGAAATAAAACACACACGCAGGATATTGCTCGGTCTGCAGCTTTGCCTCTTTGTGGCGGCTTAGCTGCCATGTTGCCGTATCCGGCTCCCTTACAAGAGGCGTTCAGATTTGCCCGATTTTTATACCTGCATCCCCCCCCGGCGAGATTTTATCTCCTGTTTTTGTATGTTTTTGTGTTTTTTTTTTTTTTTCAGATTGCGAAGCGAAAGGACCTGAAAAAACTTCTGATTGAGCCGTCGTGCCCTCACAAGCAAGTGAGTTTTCTGCATTTTTTTTTTTGTTTTTTTTTTTCAAATGAGGGTGGAGGAAAACCGGTTCAGAGCGCGCCCTCCTCTGAGCGTGGCATGTGTGTGTGCACGTGACTCGGTGGCCATTTTCCCGCTTCCTCTGAGCGCTGGACTGTGTGGTCACGTGACTCGGCGGCCATTTTCCCGCTCTCTTGAGCGTGGCACTGTGTGGTCACGTGAATGGACGGACCAATTTTCCCGCCATCTCCTGATGAGCGCGGCGCCGTGTGGTCACGTGACCTCGGCGGCCATTTCTCCCGCATCTCGTCTGAGCGCTGGCACTTGTGTTGGTCACGTGACCTCGGCGGCCATTTCCCGCCACTCTCCTCTGAGCGCTGGCACTGTGTGGTCACGTGACCATCGGCGGCCATTTTCCCGCCTCCTTCCTCTGAGAGCTGGACGCCGTGGTGGTCACGTGACCTCGGCGGCCATTTTCCCGCCTCTCCTCTGACGGCTGGCGCCGTGTGGTCACGTGACCTCGGCGGCCATTTTCCAGCCTCTCCTCTGAGCGCTGGAGCGCTTGTGTGGTCAACGTAACCTCGGGCGGCCATTTCCCGCTCCTCCTCTGAGCGCTGCGCCGTGTGGTCTCACGTGACCGCGGAGGGCCATTTTTCCGCCTCCTCAGCGCTGGCGCGTGTGGTCACGTGACTCGGCGGCCATTTTCCCGCCTCTCCTCTGAGCGCTGGCGCTGTGTGGTCACGTGACCTCGGCGGCCATTTTCCCGCCTCTCCTCTGAGCGCTGGCGCCGTGTGGTCACGTGACCTCGGCGGCCATTTTCCCGCCTCTCCTCTGAGCGCTGGCACTGTGTGACCTCGGCGGCCATTTTCCCGCCTCTCCTCTGAGCGCTGGCACTGTGTGGTCACGTGACCTCGTCGGCCATTTTCCAGGAAACGGAAGAGGTGTCGTCGTCCTCTTGCCGATTCCACCCCTCTAGGGTTGGACACTGGAGGTTGGGCGGCCCGCCGTGAGGCTCTCGGGGCACGCGACTGGCTTTGGCCTTCCCGGGACGCTGGCGCAGGCGGTACACTGCGGGGGATGTGTGTATAATGACGGGGAAAAGGAGGTGACCCCGGGCAGGACGGACGTGTAGAGTCTGTGGTGCTGACGCAGAATGGACACGCGACACAATAGGCCCGATCGATGAAAGCTAGGGGCGCCAGCCATGTTCGATAACGGCCACCGTGCCGTAGACGTTTCCCAAGCGGTGGCGCTCCGTAAAACGCCGCCCTGCGCCAGGAGACGCCTGTTGGCTTCAATCGGTCCAGTAGGCGTCTTGCGGCCTAGCACTGTTTAGTAGATATAGGCCCCCCCTTGTTCCTTTTGTAGCTTGCTTCGTTAAGCAGCTGGGGCCACCATATTTAAAAACGAGATATACATGAGGGTGCATCGGTCATGGGGGGTGGGGGGTAATAGTCCTGTGTTCTAAAAGTATAGAGCCAGAAACCCATGCAGGGAGAGTTGTTAAAGTGCTCCGGGAGGGGCTATGACGCGCGGTTTTTTTTTCCCCCGCCCAATCGCAGGAGGAGGAGTTCTACGTCTGCATCTACGCGGCCCGGGAGGGGGACTACGTGCTGTTCCACCACGAGGGCGGCGTGGACGTGGGGGACGTGGACTCCAAGGCGCAGAAGCTGCTGGTCGGGGTGGGGGAGCGTCTGACGGAGCAAGACGTGGTCAGCCACTTGCTGGTCCACGTGGCCCAGGGCAAGAGAGAGTGAGTCTACGCAGTGCCACGTTTTTTTTTTCTTTTCTCCCCACGCCTCCGCTAGTTCCTGCATCTAGAGCTCCTTCCTAACGGTGGATGAGTTGGGGGGTCCCCAAGGTCGTGGTGGGGGGGGAGAACATGGTTCCGCTCCAAGGGGAGTTCAAGTAAGCAATGCAAAAAAATAGACCCCAAAACCAGGCGCTGGGTTCGCAGGGAGCTGGATGATGCGCTGGGCGCGCAGGGCGCTGGATGATACGCGTGGCGCTGGGCGCGCAGGGCGCTGGATACACAGAACACTGACGATGCATCGCCGCTCACCCCTGACTAATTCGCTAATGGAACAGCAGAGTGCATTAGACACGGTTCTGACTCCGTCTCTGGCCCGGGCATCAGGCACCAGTATCGGTCTCTGTACGGCCGGCCGTGCGTTTTATGTCCCTCCAGCGCGAGCACAAAAGCTCTAGAAGTTGCCTTTTTGTGTGTCCCAGATTTCTCTGTGCTGTGTCCTCTCGAAGTGCATGCGTGGGGAGCCACGTGGACGTCCACGTTCTGTAGCACTCGCTGCAGTGAAGAGTGGCTTCTATGTAAAATAAACACATCAAATTCCCTTCCTCTGCTTTTACTGTGTGTGGGAGAGGGGCCGTGGCGTGGGTTTGTGAGAGCGTGAGGGGGGCTGTGGTGTGTGAAGGGGAGCGTGAGCTGTTTGTGTGTGTGTGTGTGTGTGTGTGTGTGGAGGAGAGCGTGAGCTGTGTGTGAGCTGTGTGTGTGGAGGAGAGCGTGTGGTGTGTGTGGAGGAGAGCGTGAGGTGTGTGTGTGTGTGTGTAGGAGAGCGTGAGCTGTGTGTGTGTGGAGGGGAGCGTGAGCTGTTTGTGTGTGTGTGTGTGTGGAGGAGAGCGTGAGTTGTGTGTGTGGAGGAGAGCGTGAGGTGTGTGTGTGTTGTGTGGTGTGTGTGGAGGAGAGCGTGAGTTGTGTGGTGTGTGTGGAGGAGAGCGTGAGCTGTGTGTGTGTGGAGGAGAGCGTGAAGCTGCATTGTGTGTGTGGAGAGAGGGAGGAGAGGTGAGCTGTGTGGGTGGAGGAGTAGTGATGATTTAGAGGCTGGGGGGGGTGGGGGTTAGGGAAGGAGCGTGAAGCTCTGTGTGTGTGGAGGAGAGCGTGAGCTGTGTGTGTGTGGAGGAGAGCGTGAGCTGTGTGTGTTTTGTGTGGTGTGTGTGTGGAGGAGAGCGTGAGCTGTGTGTGTGTGGAGGAGAGCGTGAGCTGTGTGTGTGTGGCTGTGTGTGTAGGAGAGCATGAGGTGTGTGTGTGTGTGTGTGTGTGTGTGTGTGTGGCTGTGTGTGTAACTTTTTTGTTTCCTCCTAGAGAAACACTTGTCTCTTTATTGAGTGTATATTTACTAATTGGTGCCACTGCACGAGCCACGTTACTGCCCATTCATGTTAACGATCCATAAGGCGTCGGAAAGGTGTCCACATGGGGCATCTCTGCTTAGCAGGATCGTTGTTCCGTTATAATGATCTTGTGGTCCCTGCAGGGTCCTGGCCAGCTTCATCACCGGTCTGTTCGACCTCTACGATGACCTGTTCTTCACCTACCTGGAGATCAACCCACTGGGTGAGTCTGCTTCCCCAGGAGCTGTGTTCTATTAGGCCGGAGAGTCCTCCCAGTAGCCCAACATCGGACGGGGCATTGTGTTTTTAACCCCTTCTCTGTCTCTTCGCCCTCTTCCCAAGTCGTGGCGAAGGATGGGGTGTACGTGCTGGACATGGCGGCAAAGATTGACGCCACCGCCGACTACATCTGCAAAGCCAAGTGGGGCGACGTGGAGTTCCCACCACCTTTTGGGAGGGAAGCTTATCCAGAGGTAAGAGAACAGGAAAACAAGGCATGACTTTGGAAGCACCCTCAGTGAGTGACCACTATCCCCCTCCTTGCTGCCTGCACGCACTAAGGGGCATTTTTGGGGGCTTATTAAGCGTGTGTTCCCCGCCACATCCTCAGGACACTATATACTGCCTGGGATCGGTCACACTGCTTGGTTAACGATAGTCTGCGGTGTTGCCAATAAGATTTATTCATTGGGTCAGGGGTTCTCAACTCCAGCCCTCAAGATGCCCGCCAACCCCCCCCCCCCCCCCCCCCAGCAGGTCAGGTTTTCAGGATAATCCCTGCTTCAGCACAAGTAGCGCAGTCTTCAACTGTGATTGAACCACCTGTCTACTGAAGCAGGCATATCCTGTAACCTGACCTGGTGCGGGTGGGTGGGGGGGGGGGTGTCTCGGGGACTGGAGTTGAGCACCCCAGCATTAGCGGATCTCGGGCCAAATAGTTTCCAGTAGGGGGGGTGGGGGGGGTGCACAAGGTAAAAAAGGTGCGGCGGGTCCGCTGGAGCATGGTAACCTCACTACATGGTTATCTATTGTTTTGTATTCGTTGGTTGCTGGCATCCACACGTTACAATATGTGCTGCGAGTATAAGCGGACACTTGACGCTTTTTAATTGCGATTTAAACTATGACTTTGGGGGGGGCCGCCGCGGGGGAGGGGGGGGGGGGAAACCACGTACGGTATCGCTAATTGTTTCGCTCCTGAGGATTTGTACGGGTTTAGGTCTCTTCCGCACTGCAAAGGGTTAAGGAACCGGACTCTGATTCGCGCCGTGTACACACCCTCATTACATTAGCGGCGCTGCACACCTGCCAGCCATCCATTTAGATATCGCTCCTTGCTGCGTCTCTCTCCCCCCCCCC